>SJXQ01002835.1:0-126322 GCA_006408695.1 Aepyceros melampus | reverse complement strand
TCCCCCGCCGCACCCCGCTTCCCCCGCCCCAGCCCTCCGCCGCCAGTGTTCTCTTCCCTAGCTCCCGGGAATTCTGATGCCTACTCTTTATTTTTTGCCCCCTCCTTACACTCATGTTACCAATTTCCCCCTTAATATTCCCCAGTTCTGGGGAATTTAAAAATTCTTCTCCAACACTTCGTAATGAAAAAATTTCAGATAACAGAAACATTGGAAGAACTATCCAGTGAATATTCATATACCCATCACGACTCTTGCAGCCTCTCGCTTTCTCCACCTCTGTCCTTAGGCTCGTCGGTCCATCAAATGGTCTTATCTTCTGAAACACTTGAAACTTGGAATCTTCAGTAATCACTCCTGCAAAGCCCTTCTGTTAGCCTGTCGTTGGCTGCGGTTCAGTAAATGGATTAAAGGTAAAATTTCACACAGGGAAAGAGATCTGAAGTGTGCTTCCCTCTATGATTTTGGACACTACATGGAAGAGTTTTTATTTTAATATTTATTTTAATGTGTATTAGGAGAAAAACAAGCCCCCGTTTTCCATTTATAACAGTGATAGAAAGCGGCCTTTAACAATAAATGTATTTAAATAAGCTGATAATTAACAGAAACGGCTCGGGGTAAAGGAGAGGAGAGGGCTTCCAAGATGCCGAGGCTGCGGCTCGAGGTGTCGTTTCCAGTGCTGTGGGAGCTTCTAACAAGGGTGGTTTCAGCCGCCGAGCTCTGAGCAGCGGTGGAAACTTGGGGCGTCAAAAGGGGCTGGACGCCAGGCTAGATCGAGGGTTTGTGGTGAGGCCGGAATAGTGTACATGGGTTGTATGTTTTCAAATCATTATGCTTGTGGGTCCCCACTCCAAGTGATTGAGACTGGGGATATCTCTGTGATCACAGCGCGCAGCACCGGGCCAGGAACACCAAGAAGTTTTTCACGAGATCACGACTGTGCAAACGCTTTGTAAGCACTCTACAAAAATAAGAGTTTACAAGAGTAGGAAGAATCTCGCGGCCCAGGGTCTCCCCTACTCAGCGCCGGGGGTCCAATAAGCCGCAGTGTTTGTTGATTGATAACCAGACCATCAGGCGGAAGTAGACCAGAGAAGCGTGGGTGGTTCAAGTAAGGCAGGCTCCCGGGCGGGAACTTCGGTGTCCTGGGTCAGAAACTCTGCGGAGAAAAATGAAGCTGTGATTTTCTGAGCATGCGCACTGGGTCGCCGCAACAGCCTCTTATCCTACTCCCGGAAACGGCCCGTAGGTGCCTCGTTAGCGCAGTAGGTAGCGCGTCAGTCTCATAATCTGAAGGTCGTGAGTTCGATCCTCACACGGGGCACAATACTTTTGCTCGCTCCGGCTTTTTTTTTCACTCCTGCTAGAAAAGATGGGTCTTGCTTGAGTAGACTCGCAAGCCCCGGACGTCCGTGCCACCGGCTTGCTGGCCTAGCCTTCCCGAAGTACCGAGTGCTGCCCTGCGGGTTCCAGCGTCCTGGGCCCGGGTGGAGGACTGAAAGGGAGGCCAGGGCATGAAGATTAAAGGTTGGGGGCCGGGTATCCATGTGAGGCAGACTAGCGCGCCGTGGGCTGGGTACCAGCCCCTCGGGAAGATACCCACTCTCACCTCTAGCGCTACGAGTCCCGGGTACCCAGGAGGTGCACTCACCCCACCACCCCGCCCTCCACCAGGGATCCTGCCCTGGCCTTGAGCCCTGTTGGTGGCGGGGATGTGTACAGCCCAGGGTGAGGGAGCCCTGGGGTGCTCGCTATCCCGGAGGGCGCTGCGGACGCCGCTGGGTGCAAACGCCCTAATGAAGGCCTCTCGGGGAGTAGCTGGAACCCAAGGTTTCCCGGCGAGGGTCCTGGTTATTGACACTTGGCCGCGAGGAAGGGTGGGTCTAGGAGACTGTGGGGAAGTGGGTGGCACTGTGTTGAGAGGCCAGACCGCGCAGGGGCGCTGAGCACCAAGTGAGCAGGTCGGGCTGCAGAGCTGCGAAGTGGCCGGCTGTGATGGGGTCTCGGGGAGGGCGGTGTTAGGGAGGTTGTTCAGGCAGCAGGGCATAACCTGACAGGGACTGTGCTGACGCTGCGTTTCCAGTAGCTGCTGCGTCCTAATGTTCATCTATGAAGTTTCTGATAATTCAGTCATTCTGAATAGGTCAAATAGCAAATTAAATTAAGATCTGATGTAATAGGGCAGAACCTGTGTACCCTATTGCAAGTTAATCACCTCAAGGATGTTGCCTATAAGCTTAAATATACACAATGGCCCATCTCTGGGAACCCTGCCTCCCAGGTAATGAGCATTAAGCTGAAATACCTTTGGTTAGCTCACAAGAAGTCTCCTGACCAGGCCCACCAATGAAGGAGTACAGGCAGAAGAAGGGGCTTCACAGCCCCTTCTGAAGGCTAACCGGAGCCAGAAATGTTTGGCTACACACCCTCCCCTTTTGGTATAAAGGAAGCCTGGATTCTAGCTCAGGTAAGATGGATCTTTGGAGTCCACCATCTTCTTGGCTTGGTGGCTTTCTGAATAAGGTCACTGTTCCTTGTCCTAGCAACTCCTCTCTCCATTTATTGCCCTAACTTGCCTTGCCACTCATGGCGAGCTGACAGTTGGGGAATTTGGGGGTAAGGGCCTAGCAGCTGACAAGACCACTTGTCCTGAGGCTCTTCCTTCAAAACTCCCCAAAGCCGCACTGGTTGTTCCAGTGCTGGGCAGTTGGAGCAAGGAATCAATATTTGGGAGCAGACTGGCTCCAAACAGTAACCGTAAGTCTCTCTGAGGGTGTGTACAGTTGCAAACTTTATTTCTTCTTTTGGGGCTTTTTCTCTGGAATAAGCCAATTTATTTTGTCTTTGAGTGGGATACCCTGTTGGACAGAGGAAAGAGTTGGACTTCTGCCTAATTTGTGAACCAGTTCATTTGTTTCTTTGGATGCTAGCCTTTATGTATGCAGTTTGTGTTTTGCTTGTCTTTAATTTTTCTTTTTTTTTTTTTAAATTTTGCTGAGCAGTGGTCTTAGTTGGGGCACTCGGTATCTGGAGTAGCTGACCAGGGATCGAACCCCAGGCCCCTGCACTGGGAACTCAGAGTCTTAGCCATTGGATCACCAGGGGAAGTACCTGTCTTGGATTCTTTAATGTGTTTGTTTGGCTGGGCCAGGTTACAGCACTCAGGATCTTTGATCTTGCAGCATGTGGGATCCTTAGTTGTAGCATTCAAACTCTTAGTTGCAACAAGCGGGATCTAGTTCCTTGACCAGGGATTGAATCCAGGCCTGTGCTTTGGGAGCATGGAATGCTTTTGGTATTTGGACAGACTTTCCAAAAAGATCAAATTCTAAATGAAGTTCATTTAGCCACTATCTGACTTTGAGGTTTTCCAAAGGATCCCTGGAACTCCTAAAAGTATGTGTCTCTCCATCTCAGAGAGAGGAATATTAAACTAATTAGGCTTATTTGGTGTATTAAATCACATGGGAAGCATTGTCACATAAGTGGTGGTAAATCTTCTTACTTTGTATTGTGTGGGTAAACAATTATTATTTAATAATGTACACATCTTAGAAATTATATGGAGCTCCTATAGTTCTGGTGTATACTAGTAAATTATATCAGGCATAATTTTAGTAATTGTACAGTATGTCACAGCAGTAACCATGTTTCTTTTCAATTGCATTTTAATTTGGTTGATGCCAAAGCAAAACAGCATCCCTTAGGTGAGCAATTGCTATTTATGGTTCTATGGTGGCTTTTGAAGGACTCCATAGCTATTTTGTGAAGATGCAGGGAAGAATGATGAAATCTTTTATGTGCAAGCATTTATGCTATTACATCAGGGGAAGTAAGATAAAGGAAGGGAATGAAAAAGTGAGGATATGTTGCTTCAGCCTTTAATTCCTCCAGGTGAGCTAGCTGTCCCAGCCACTCTGGCCATTATCCCAATATATCTACCCCTTCTGGTGGCTCAGTGGTAAAGAACTCACCTGCCAATGCAGGAGCCACAGGTTCGGCCCCTGAGTTAGGAAGATACCCTGGAGAAGGAAATGACAACCCACTCTAGTATTCTTGCCTGGAAAATCCATGGACAGAGGAGCCTGGTGGGCTACAGTCCCTGGGATCACAAAGAGTCAGATATGATTTAATGACTAAACAATAGCAATCCAACC
Organism: Aepyceros melampus; assembly: GCA_006408695.1. Taxonomy (NCBI): domain Eukaryota; kingdom Metazoa; phylum Chordata; class Mammalia; order Artiodactyla; family Bovidae; genus Aepyceros; species Aepyceros melampus. The sequence continues at coordinate 122,162 of SJXQ01002835.1, read as the reverse complement.
CTTCCATCACCTTCCATGCCTGTCCAGACTCAATTTCTGACCGTAGGGCTCTGGGGCTCAGAACTTCCCCTTTTAGGGATCAATTAGAAAAGCCTGTGTTAGTGTCTGGGGCAGGAACTTGGTCTGGTGCATCATCTAAGACCCAACAGGGCATCCAATTTAGGCCAAGAGCCGTTCCCTGGGCAGGGCAATTTCCATTGCCGTTATCTCATATAGGGAACTAAACACAGATGACTCACCAGCTGCGTTTGTCAGATTTGTTTAGTTGGAAAGATCACTATCCTTCTTTATAGAGAGGATTCTCTACACTTGAAGCTACAGTATGCTTGAAACTAACATGATATTGTAAATCAACTATACTTCACTTAAAAAAAAAAACAACAGAAAAACAAGAGACTTTGAATCTAGTGATGAGTCTGTGTATGTTAGTCATTCAGTCATATCCGACTTTGTGTGATCCTGTGGACTGTGTAGCCCACCAGGCTCCTCTGTCAATGGATGAGAATTGACAGGCAAGAATACTGCAGTGGGTTACCATTCCCTTCTCCAGGGGATCTTCCCAATCCAGGTATTGAACCTGCATTGCAGGCAGATTCTTTATCATCTGAGCCACTGGGGAAGTCCAGCAACAGTTCAGGTTTGGAAAATGGGCGACAGGCAAGGCTCTCCATTGTGGTGATGTAATCTAGCAAGACTCCATGGGGCCTTCCTGGAATAGACCTTTCCATGTCCTCTGCTTGCTGCTTTCTTTTTTTTTTGTCAGTTTGAAAGAATCATTTTCTCTGCTTTCTTTTTTTTTTTTTTTGCTTTTTTCTTATTTGTAGAAAAACTTTAGCTTCCTAGACCGCCCCCGGTTCCAAAGAGTACATTTAACTGGAGAAAACGCAGAATTAAAGGAAAACAGTCTAGCGAGACAAATCATGGGTCCATTAAACAAATGCACGACCTTTAGCTCCCCATCAGAGGCCATAGATAACAATGAGTCAAAGTTTCTGAGCTGTTTAGCAGATACTGAAAGCCCCAGCAAGTGGAAGAGTTAACTGTATGCTGCCCACAAGCACGTAAACCCCAGACAAGTTGGAACTAGAAGGTTGATGTTACTCCTGATTACCTCACCACCAACCAATCAGAATAATGTCCTGATTGATAAGAGGCTGTGGGGTAAGTTGATCATATATCCCACAACCCTCTCCCTCACCCTGTCTTTAAGAAACCATTCCCTGAAAGCTACTGGGGAAGTTTAGGCCTTTAGAACATTAGCTGCCTAGACTCCTTGCCTGGTGCCTTGCAATAAACACTGTCCTATCCCAGTGTGGATAGATTGACTGCATGCAGGCGAGTGGTGGACCCGATTGTGGTTCAGTAACAATGACTCAAATCTGGTTTTGGGCCACCAGATGTTAAGATTTCCTGTTAGATATATCAAGCAATATTTAGTTGGCTGCTTATCTGTTTCATTCTTGGGGAAAACATAATCTTTGACAGCCAAGAATCTCTTAATACTTCTCTGCTGCCTGCAGCTATAAATGGTGATCTTGGTGGCTCAGACAGCAAAGAATCTGCAATGTGGGAGACCCGGGTTTGATCCCTGGGTTGGGAGGATGCCCTGGAAAAGGGAATGGCTACCCACTCCAGTATTCTGGCCTGGAGAACTCTATGGACAGAGGAGCCTGGTGGGCTATAGTCCATGGGGTCCCAAAGAGTTAGACACAACTGAGCGACTAGCACTTGGCAGTTAAGCCACTATCACTTGGCCTCTGCTTCATGAATCCATCCCATCATCCCCACTGAAATTAGGAAGCATATCAATAGGCATCTTTTTTAAACAATTGATGTTATTTTTGGCTCGCTGGGTCTTCCTTGCTGTGCATGGGCGTTTTCTAGTTGCAGCTAGTGGGGGCTGCTCTTTGTTGCCGTGGGTTCCGGCTTCTTATTGTGGTGGCTTCAGTAGTTGTGGTATGGGCTTAGTTGTCCTGAGGCATCTGGGACCTTCCTGGACCAGGGATCAAACCTGTGTCCCTTGCATTGGCAGGTGGATTCTTAACCACGGGACTACTAGGAAAGTCCAACAGGCATCTCTTGTCACAGAGTTTTCCAAATTTTCAGGTACTCTCTTCACTCAGTGTCTTCAGAAGGGAGTGTCTTTAGGGCTGAGCATGAAGCTGGGAAGAGAGGAAGCCCATACGTGCTAGATCCATTCCTGTGTTGGTGCCTTTCTATAGCTTCACCTACATCACACGAGGGAAATTCTGGCATCTCCAAGTGGTTAAGGAGGCCAGCACTGTAGCCATTATTCTGTCAAGCAACCAAGTAAACTGTAAGAGATACTTTCAATTGCATGAGAGTGCCCGTGATCCATTCATGGTCTCTGAGCTCCAAATGTACTCTTCAATGCACGCCCATCATGGGGTCGCAAAGAGTCGGACACGACTGCGCGACTGAACTGAACTGAACTGAACTCAGTGTGCACGGTGGTAGGCTGCCAGTGGAGGGCGCTAGAGGACACTGCAGAAGGAGTGGGGCTTCTCTTTCAAGCTCAAGAGGTGCTGTTTTCTTTATTCTGGTTTACTGCTTTGTGGTCCCTCGGAGGCTGGAGTATGTGGGGACACCCAGTGGTGCCCTGTCCAGCCGCGTGCCCGGAGCCCACAGCCCAGCCTGATGACTGCTTTGCTGTAGTCTTCTTGGCATGTTCCGTTCTGATGCCAGAAGCAGCACCCTGGCCTGCCCTTAGCACCTGGTCTCCAGCCTTGGTTTGTGGGAACCCCTGGGAGTGGTTCTCCATTGTTCCCAACAGGAGCCCTTGGCCTTCCTTTGTCAATAGAAATTGATGAGGACAGACAAGAACTTCTGGCCAAGTTTTACTGGGGCCCCTGCTGCAGCAGGAGGGAGTGAAAACAAGGGCCCTTGCATGCCCCTTGAGGTGGGTGGCGAGCTTGTTCCTCTCACGGGGTGAGGGCGGGGGCTGGGCCAGGGGCAGGCTGGAAGGGTGTGTTAGGTGGTTTGCCTGCCCCTCTGGTGGCGCTGTGCTTAGGGGACATGTGCAGTACCCTGCTTTTTCTCCTGATACCCAGTTTTTGCTCTCAGCTCTCAGAAGTGGCAGTTGGGTTTTTTTTGGTCTTTTTGTATCTTGTCCACATTTTGTCCCAGCTGTGCATGCGTGCCAAGTTGCTTCAGTCATGTCCAGCTCTTTGCTTTCTTCCCATACAGTCTGAAAATCCTAAATAAATGTCAAAAAGAATTCACTGAGTCAACAGTGTTAAAACTCTGAGGCGTGAACCATTTCCTACATTGCCAGAAGCGTAAAGGGATGTGCTGTCACTTCAGTCGAGTCTGACTGTGCGACCCTATGGACTGTAGCCCCCCCGGGCTCCTCTGTCCATGGGATTCTCCAGGCAAGAATACTGGAGTGGGTTGCCATGCCCTCCTCCAGGGGATCTTCCCAACCCAGGGATCAAACCCGCATCTCTTAGTCTCCTGCATTGGCAGGCAGGTTCTTTACCACTAGCACCACCTGGGAAGCCCCCAGATGTGCTTGCACAGTTATTTTGAGTCCCTCACAGTTTCTTTGTATTCTGTTGATGGAAACATTTATCCAGGTGCAAGCAATGCAGCACAGGGTCCGGGTCTCAGCCTGTTTTACTGGACTCTCCCCTTTACAACATGGCCGTTGCTGGCCAGGACACACACCACTCTGACAGCACTCAGGATCCTGACTCCCCATGAGCTTTCACTCAGCAGCCTCAGAGTGCCTGCACCCCAGAGACTGACTGACTTTCTGCTGCCTGGGTGGGCATGTGGGCCAGCTCTGGCCTGGGCAGCCCACCAACCCCTCTGCTGTCCAATGTGTCTGAACCTGAGCCTTGGGGAGAGAGGGGTCTTTCTGAGCTTGTCCTTCTTTGGGTACTTTCTCAGCCCTAGGTACCCTTAAATATTTGGCTGCGCTGGCTCTTAATAGTTGCCATACTCAGGATCTTCATTATCAGGAGTGCTATCTTTTAGTTGGGGCATGCATACTCTTAGTTGTGACACATGGAATCCCCCAACCAGGGATCAGACTGGGGCCCCTTGTGTTAGACACTCAGTCTTAGCCACTGGGACTACCAGGGAAGTCCCTCCTATAGCATTTATATAGTATCATAGGTTAATAACTCGAACTTCTGTTCAAGTGATCTGGTTTGTCTCCTGATTGAACTTAGCACTGATCTGAGATGAATTGTTAGAATGTTGAGTGCACCCACATTAGTAAGCCTTTGCCAGGCCTCGTAGTCATTACCACTGTAACGGTCAAAGTGGAGGCACTGTGGAAAGCCTTCGCACATGTTCAAATCTTGCTCAACATCAGAGAATTCAGACCAGAGAGAAGTCATGTGAATGCAATAGATGTGAAAAGGTATTTAACCAAGTCAGTAACGTATTCGTCACCGCTGAACCCATACTGGACTCTTAAGTGGAGTCGACGTAGAAAGGAATTTAGCTGAAGGCCTGCATTTCTCTAACCAAAAAGAAACTCTGTGAATGTGAGGTAAAAAGGCCTTTAGGAACTGCTCTTCTCCAGCTAACTCAGAGGAGTACTGGAGAAAAGCTCTGTGAATGTAGCCAGTGTGGGAAGAATTTTAGCCAAGCTCAATCTTCATTCAATTCCCCAAGAATTTGTATTATGAAGGAACTGGGGTCAGGTTGAGGATAGACTATCAAGAGGCAGGAAGAGATAATCAAAAATTTACTTCATTAAATGTGATAACCTTTGAAGTGACAACCAAACCCACGTGACTGAAGAGACTCAGTCAAGTATCTGAACTCTGCTAAGCCAGTGACTTTATCAAGATTATTGGGAGAATTGTAGGCTTAGAGAAAACCGGAAGGAAGAGTGTAATAAAGAACTTTATGTGACTGAATGTATAACTCACTTTCATTGGATGAATAGAAACTTTTTGAAGAAGTTTAAAATATTATAAAAGAGGACTCTGTGTAGTTTGCAAAATCAATATGAGTGGATGTAAATTCTAGTAAAACAGGATTTGAAGTAGAGGTCTGAAACGCAATAACCAGCTAATTCTAGTTGGCAGAATCACAGTATTTTAGAAGTTGAATGCTGTTGGCAAGCTAGCGATTACTCACCTAAAGTTCCCATCACACCCAAAATATTTTATATCCTGTGATTTTGTTGTGGCACACGCCAGCCTGGACCATGAAGGCATGTTTGCACCTAACTGAAAACAGACAGAAAGATAATGAGGCTGCAAGGTGCTCCTGGGAATCCATTGCCTTGCACAGTGATGGGATATTATCTGAGGACTTTGGACAAAAGAGCATTTGGTTTACCATAAGGTTATACTTTGTGCCAAAAAAAAAATACTTTTCTGTACAGAGCACTGTGTTAAGCACTATACCAGGAACCTGACCATGTGCTATTTCTATGCTCCTTTTAGAAATGGGTTCAGGGAAAGATCTGCCAGCCAAGATGATGAAGCCGGGAGCAGCTGTGCTGTCAAGCTGTTGGTGCCGGCGCCGGGCGGAGAAGCAGAGACAGCGGCTGGGCGCGGTGAGTGCAGTGGGGTCGCTGGTGAGGGGAGGCCCGGCTTCTGGGGGACGGAGGGGCCGTGGGGCAGGCCTCTCCTCACTGCTGCTGCACTGCAGCTGAGTTCAGGTCCTGAGTGCACAGTTGTGATGCTGTCCTGTTCTTTAGTTCTCCATTTATCCTTAAAATAAAACCTCATCAACTTAAGTCCCTGAGGTTCATGCTGGTCCCTGCAACCTGAAAGGGCCTCATACAGAGCTTTAAAAAGCTTCAAATATTTTTTTATTGTTAAAAGTATAACAATAATAAGCCATTTACAAGTCCCAAAGCACCAGAATTAAGAACACATAATTTTTATACACACATTTTTCGTACAAAAGGTTGATCTTTATAGGCATTTGAAATAAATAATCTGAAAATCAGCAGCACTGATTGCAAAATAAGTATCTTGTTCTCTGTCTCAAGGTGACCAGCCTCCTATGTAGCTAAAAGGTGAGGTGTTTGACATCTGTTCTGAGCCTGGGTGGCGAGTCTCTGGCGGAGGTTTCTCACTCTCTCCATGAGATCCTGTTCCATGGCATCCCAATGCATTTTTCTCTGGTTTAATGAAACTTGGAAACAAAATTTAAAATTAACAGTAGTTAGTTTGATCAATGGTATAGTGTTTAAAGATAAGTATGTTGCAAAGACCAATAATGAAATGAATATTCTAAACCAGATTTCCTACATGGAAAAGCCTAACGTTTAAAACCTGGCCCTGTAAGGTTCCATTTACAAGTCAAATATTTGGTGGATTGAACGAATGCTATTAGAGAACTTATTTGCTTTTGGTTATCTTTTTTTTGGGGGGTGGATATAGATTAACTTTTAAATCGGGAAGAAAGCTTGTCTAAGAGAAAATCTGAGTTTTTTACAATAGTAAGTTTTTTCACCATGGTGTTTATTGTAATGAGAAAATTCCAAGGTGCCAACATTAATAGTGAATATATACCATGACCACTTTCTAATGATTCAATACATAAATCAAGTACTTTTTACAATGACCAACACAAGGAAAGTCCAGAATCAACCTTAGAACAGTACAATGTGTCTACGTGTAACAGCCATTTCATATTGATTTAAAGGGGTAGTAAATACTGGAATTCAGTAAAGAAGCATCTTAAAAACATACTTCTCTGAAACTTACATACCCAAAGCGCTCCAATTTGTGAAAACTATTTTCCCCCAAGAAATAAAACATTTATGCGTTTTCATTTTGTTGCCAAGTAAGAAACTTGCCAAATGTCAACTTGATTTTGAAGTTTAGAAGATCGAGTTAAAAACTCCGACGTGCTGAGCACAGAACAGCTGAGAATCTGCTGTGCTTTCATCCGACCTATGCACGGCTTTTGGTTAATTTCATGTCCTGACACAGTGTTAAGAGATGCACGTAAGAGTATGCATGTTAGTGAATGTATTTTATACCATACTGGAACTCACGACTTGTTGTTGGGTGTGTTTTTTATAAAGCTGGTCTTCTGGGGACACTCCATAAAAATCTGTTCTTCTAGAAGAACTCAAAGGACCTTGTGCAGTTCTGCTCCATTTATATGGCAGTTTTATTGAAGCAGTGGTTGAAGAATCTGAGTTTCCTGTCCTCTCCCCTCCTTTTAAAAACAAATCAAGTCCTTTACAGGGGAGACTGTTAGCTCCTTTATGGGCTAACACTGTGACTGCATTTCTGTAAGATGTTTCCATTCTAGCCCATCCGTTCCAGAAATAAACAGAACCTCCAGTGAATCAAGTCAAGGGATCAAAGGCAACTGATCAGCATGGAGCCCTTTGCCCTCAGCAATTCTGAGCAAGCTGGCCCCACAGTGCATCTTGGAGTCCAGAGCAGACTCATGTTTCCAATGGTTGCTGGAGGCAGCTCAGCCCAAAAGAGTTGAGAAAACGCAAATATGGAATAGCTTTGAAAACTAATCCTGAGATTTTCTTTTCACAAGGATGTAAAACAATAGTTATGAATATCATTCATTTAGTCAGGGACAGACTTCCGCCAGTGTCTCCAGCTGCGCTTCGGGCAGCAGTGCTGTGCTGAGCAAATAGTCACATTAATGACGCTTGGCAAACCTTCCTTACTTGGGGTTTGGTCTGACCCAGTTTTCCCCCAGCTGGAAACTTGAGAATCTTGCTGCTTCCACTTTAGGATTTCCATGATCAGTGCCCTGGGAAAATGGTCTTGGTGTGCTGTAAATATAATTTAAGCCACAATCTTGGCTTGTTATTGTTTACTCGCTGAGTTGTGTCTGACTCTTTGCGACCCCAATGGACTGTAACCTGCTAGGCTCCTCTGTCCATGGGATTCTCCAGGCAGCAATACTGGAGTGGGTTGCCATTTCCTTCTCCAGGGGATCTTCCTGACCCAGGGATTGAACCCATGTCTCTTGGGTTGGCAGGAGGATTCTTTACCACTGAGCCACCTGGGACACCCCAACTCTTGCTTAGACATTGCTAAATCTAACATGATAGGAGACATCTTTCTTGTTCATTGACTTACTCTGTGTCAAGGACTCCATTTCAGAAATGTCATTTAATTGTGAGTTTCTACGCAGACAGCCCGAGGCGACCTGTTCATCTCGGCACTTGGGCACTACAGTTATAAAAGTAGAAAAAAAATGAAAGAGTGGAGTGTATAGAAAGCCTTGATTAATTCCAAATGGTCCCTAGTAAATTAAAATGGCCAAGAATAAAAAGTCCCTTACTTTTCTATTCTGGGAAGAATGCTGTCACAATTCAAAAGGCAAGCAATTGCTGTTACTGAGAATTAAAAGCTGAACCGAAAGTAAAGTACTTTAAAAACACCTTTAGCAAAAACAAAAAACCAACAGACAAATGAAAAATACAGGTGCTAGGATGGAGATACCAAACAATTGCTGGGAGAGACTATGAAATGTGGTCAGCAAGCCTTTCTTGAGAACTGGGAGCTGATCACTATTGGCTTTACCCAAGCGGGACCTGATCACAGGACATAGCACATGAGACGCAGCGATGGGCAAGTTTCACCCAGGCTTGTTAAGACTGGGAAGCATGGCAGCATTCCACACCTAACCAGGGCCTCCTATTTTCTTAATCCCCATCCTTTAGCTTTGTTTTTGCGGTCTCCTAACTCCTACAGGTTTACATCCAATAAGGTAGAAGAGTCTTTGTTTTTTGATCCTAACGTTGCTTAGGATGCCCCTTCCTTTGTACTCCTGCCACTAGGACCCGAGCCTCCATGAGTCGGACCCAGACTGCTTGGCTCACACAGACTCAGCAAGGTGATGCCTGCCTTTACCTGGGCTCAAAAGCTTCAGCTAATGGTTTCAACTCATAGTTTTAACTCAATCAGTCTTTGCGATAATGTGTGTGCACGCTAAGTCGTGTTGGCTCTTTGCAACCCCAACTGGAGCAGGTTGCCATTCCCTTCTCTAGGGGATCTTCCTGACCCAGGATCAAACTCCTTTCTCCTGCACTGCAGGGGAATTCTTCACCACTGAGCCACCTGGGAAGCCCAAGACAATGGATTACCAAATGACTAATTTGAACTGGTGTCAGGGAATAGAATGTGAGTCATCTTCAAGTAAGTGAAGGGCTATCATGTGGCAGAGGTAGTAAGTGCATTCCCCAGAAAAGTTTAACTGTAGTTTATTTACAATGTTGCATTAGTCTCAAGTGTACAGCAAAGTGATTCAGTTATGTATTCTTTTTCATATTCTTCTATATTCTGGGTTATTACAAGATACTGAATATAGTTCCCTGTGTCATACAGTAGGTCTTTATTTTATATACGTAGTGTATGTATCTGTTAATCCCATACTAATTTATCCTTCTCCCCCTGCTTCCCCCTTTGGTAACTATAAGTTTGTTTTCTTCTGTGAGTCTGTCTATAAATAAGTTCATTTGTATCATTTCTTTAGATTCCACATGTAAGTGATAGGATATTTGACTTTCTCTGGCATACTTCACATGGTAGGGTAATCTGTGTCCATCCATATTGCAGCAAATGGTGTTATTCTTTTTCAAGGCTGAGTAGTATTCCACTGTATACACGTACATCTTCTTTACCTAGTATCTGTCAATGGACATCTAAGTTTGCGTCTGTATCTTGGCTATCGTGAATAGTGCCGCAGTGAACAACGGGGCGCATATATATCTTTGAATCTGAATTTGTCTTTTCTGGATACATGCCCATGAGTGGAACTGCCAGACCATATGGTAATTCTATTTTTAGTTGTTTTAAAGGTACCTCCACACTGTTTTCCATAGTGGCTGCACCAATTTACCTTCCTTCCCATCAGCTGTGTAAGAAGGTTCCCTTTTCTCCACACCCTCTCCAGTATATTTTTAGAAATTTTTCTGATGGCCATTCTGACCAGCGAATGGGCTTCCCTTGTGGCTCAGCTGGTAAAGAATCTGCCTGCAATGCAGGACACCTGGGTTCGATCCCTGGGTTGGGAAGGATCCCCTTGAGAAGGGAAAGGCTACCCATTCCAGTATTTTGGCCTGGAGAATTCCATCAACTCTATAGTCTGTGGCGTCGAAAAGAGTCAGACACAACTGAGCAACTTTCACTTCACTGACCAGAGAACAGTTTTTAATCAGAAGATTTACAAAAAGAAGAGCAGATTCAACTATATATAAGGAAGGAACAACTTTTACATAAAATAGTGGTAGAAAATGGAATAAGGTAATGTGCTCACAGCTCTGTTAGTGCTCTGGCACAGGCTGGGCAGCAACCACTGCAGAGATGATTCACATATCAGATCCTGCCAAGTTTCATGTGTCCTCCCAAACCCATCCTGCCCACAGCTCTTAATTCATCCTTCCAAAGGGCTGGGTTATAAACATGGAGGGGCCAATGGTTCCCTCCTTTGCTTATAGCAACGTTTCAAACACTGCGCAGCAGATTCACCTGTAAAACTTTAAAACAAAAATCTAGCTTTCCAGTTTCTATCTTAAATCTACGAAATTAAATCACCATTGGTCAGGCCCTGAATATGTATTTTTTAAAAAATAATTTTATTTGTTTTTGGCTGTGCTGGGTTTAGTGGCTGCGTGGGCTCTTCTCTAGTTGCAGTGCCCAGTACTCAGCTTCTCGTTGCCGAGCACGGGCTCTTAGGGCGTTTGGGCTTCAGTAGTTGGGGCAGGTGGGCTCAGGAGTTGGGGCTCCCGGGCTCTAGAGCAGACTCAGTAGTAGTGGCTCACAGGCTTAGTTGCCAGGGAAGTCCTTGAATATGTATTAAAAAAAAAAAAATTTGTAATGCACCTAAAAAATTGCTGGTCACTTGCTAATTATAACAGACAGGTAAAAGGTGAAAGTTCTTTTTTCTATACTTCTTTCTATACTGTAGCTTGCTTATTTCCTTCATTTAATTAAGGTATTATTTTAAAGCCCCAAAGGTGATTATTATTTAAAATTATCTTTTTCTGAAGTGGTACTACATGTACCACACAAAATTCAAAAGAAGCCAAAAGGAACAAACTAAATTTCCTTCCTTTCCCTAACTGCATTCCTTGGCTGGGAGGGAAGCCCTGTTCTCGGTCTTCCACAGGTCACTCTGCTGTCTGCCAGGCTAGTGAACAGGATGAAGCCCAACTGCTCAGCCTGGCATTGAAGGTCCCAGTCACTCTCTCGAACCATCCTTGTACGGAAGCCCTCTGCACCAGTTAGCCTAAGCTGAATCACCATGACAGGCAAGTTTCTGCCACTGATTAATTATTTTTAACAAGGTGGTACTAGTGGTAAAGATCTGTCAATGCAGGAAACATAAGAGATGTGGGTTCGAACCCTGGGTCGAGAAGATCCCCTGGAGGAGGGCGTGGTGATCCTCTCCAGTATTCTTGCCTGGAGAACTCCATGGACAGAGGAGCCTGGTGGTTTACCGTCCATGGGATTGCAAGTAGTCAGACACAACTATAGTGACTGAGCATGCAAGGTATACAGTGTGTCGATTTTATGCATTTATACAGTGCAAAATGGTCACCACTACAGCATTAGTTAACACCTCCATCCCATCTCATAATTACCATTTCTTGGGACTTCCCTGGTGGTCAAATGCCGGGGATGTAGGTTCAATCCCTGGTTGAGGAGCTAAGATCCTACATGTCTAGTGGCCAAAAACACCTGAAACATAAAACAGAAGCAATATTGTAACAAATCCAATAAAGACTTTAAAAATGGTCCACATAAAAAAGTCTTTAAAAAATTACCATTTCTTTTGTTTTTTTTGATGGTGAGAGCATTTAAGAACAATGCTGTTAGCGCCTTAAAGTATGTAATACAGCATTATTATGTACCGTACGTTAGATGCCCAGAACTCGTTACTCTTAGAACTAGAAGTCTGTACCCTTTGACCAATATCTTCCCATTTCTCCCACCCTCCAGCCCCTGATAACTNGTGTGTGTGTGTGTGTGTGTGTGTTCTGAGAGAGAGATCCTTGGGGAAGCCTGTGTGTGTGTGTGTTCTTGCGTGTGTGTGTGTGTGTGTGTGTGTGTGTGTGTGTGTGTTCTGAGAGAGAGATCCTTGGGGAAGCCTGTGTGTGTGTGTGTGTGTGTGTGTGTGTGTGTGTGTTCTGAGAAAGAGATTCTTGGGGAGGCCTGCAAACCATGGTGGGGTTAGAAAATGGTGTAAATCAATGTCAGAACTGTAACAAAATTACAGATCACCTAGTCTACACTCTTCTCATTTTACAGGAGTAAATATAAACTAACCAGAAGGTCACAGCTTGGTGACTCTGGATAAGTTTACTTGAGCCTTGTCTTCCTTTGCCATGGAGCTGGAGTAGGTCTTCCTGTCACCTCACCATGAGATCCTGCCTCCCTGAACGGTCCTCCCACTGCTTCAGGCTCCTCCCTTTCTTCAAGGCCCAGTCATTTTAAAAACCTGGTCCAATGGCTCCGCCTGGCCACCAGCATTTACTAATGTCATCAAAACAATAAATTTTGTTAAGATAATTCACTTACCACAAAATTCACCCCTTTGAAGGGTACAATTCAATGTTTTTAGTACACTGAGGGTTGTGTAATCATCACCACTAATTCTAGAACATTTTCACCATCCCCAAAATAAACCCCGTACACACTGGTAGCCCACTCCCCTACCGCTTGCTCCCACCTGCAAACCACTAACCCAACTTCCGCCTCTAGAGATTTGCCTATTCTGGACATTTCATGAAGAGAATCATATAACATGCAGCCTTCTGGTCCAGCTTCTTTAACTGAGTATAAGATTCTCAAGGTCCATCATTTTGTAGCATGGATCAGTTAATTCCTCTTTATGGCCAAAATCCCATTGTATGGGTATCCCAATTTATTTTATCTATTCCTCGTTTGGTGGGTATTTGGGTTGTTTCTCCTTTTTTTGGCTATTATGAATACTGATGCTGTGGGCAATTCAGTAGACAAGTTTTTGCAGGGATATATTTTCAGTTCTCTGGGTGTGTGTCTAGGAGTAGAACTGCTGGGTCACGTGCAGTCTCTCTGCGTTTAACCTTCTGAGGAGCTGCTGGACCGTTTCCCGCAGCGGCCGTGCCACACCACATTCCCACCAGCGCCGCTCTGCTCTGGCTGGTCCTCGCCCACACTGTTAATGGATTACATCGATGCTAACTGATCGTGAAGCTGCATCTCATTTTTAATGTTTTTTCCCATGTGGTTTTGATTTGTATTTCCCTAATGACTAACTTAGGAAGATCCCCTGGAAGAGGGCATGGCAACCCACTCCAGTATTCTTGCCTGGAAAATCCCCATGGACGGAGGAGCCTGGCGGGCTACAGTCCATAGTGTAAGAGTCGGACACGACTGAAGCAACTTAGCATGCAAGCACAATGACTAATTTAAGCTGAACAGCTCTTCATATGTGTGTTGGCCATTTAAGTATCCTCTTTTGCCCATTACAAATCTGGACTAATTTTATAAGACATTGCTATTCAGCTTCACGGAGAAGGCAATGAATGGCACCCTACTCCAGCACTCTTGTCTGGAAAATCCCATGGCTGGAGGAGCCTGGTAGGCTGCAGTCCATGGGGTCACGAAGAGTCGGACGCGACTGAGCGACTTCCCTTTCACTTTTCACTTTCATTCATTGGAGAAGGAAATGGCAACCCACTCCAGTGTTCTCGCCTGGAGAATCCCGGGGACAGGGGAGCCTGGTGGGCTTCCGTCTATGGGGTCACACAGAGTCGGACACGACTGAAGTGACTTAGCAGAGCAGAGAGATTCAGCTTCAATTTAAGTTTACAGGCCTGGGATTTCAGGGTCAGCAAGGCCACTTATATTGTCCAGAAGGTTCTGTTTTCTGGGAAACAGTAAGAATATCCTCCCCATTGCTAAGAGAGACTGGCACTAGGCATCATTTAAATAACCAGTCTGTTGGCACACTTGCCTGTTTCCACTTCCTGTGCCTCCTTTCCAGCTCTGAGTGAGAAATCAAGGCAAGCACCTGTGATCAAAATGCCATTTTCCCAATTATAGCCGATTATCCCTCAGTTTTGGGATTAAATGACATGGATTTAATTTCTATACCCTGATTAAGGCAATGATCAAATCCTTATACATATGCCTTTTGAAGATGGATGATTATCAACCAAACTCTCTCTGACTGGTGAAACTCAGGGATGTTGACAAAACGTAGGTGACAGAACAGGAAGACACCATGGAGGTGGCAGACCCAAATGTAGGAAGGCTATGGATGCAGGCAGTCTTTTGCGGTTTCTTCCCTTTTACTATCTCTAAATTCAGAGGTTCCTGAAAAGGGTCAATTGTTTTCTTCTAATGTAGGGGTCAGTGTGCAGGGTAAGGGAGTAAGGCAGCTCCAGTGGTTGGTGTCTTCTACAAGCAGGTTTTAAACATAGCTTGCCTAAGGGCTCTGAGTACTATTTGAGACCTAAACTCAAAAGCATGAGAAGTAATGAGGGGTTTCAAAAGCAGCCTAGTTAAATGAGCATGATAGCATCTACTCTCTATTTTTACTTTTCAAATTTGTGTACTACAAAAGTAATTAAGGTAATACACAGCTGCATTAGTCATAAAAGCCCCGAACTAGACATAACCCTGGAGAAAGCAATGGCACCCCACTCCAGTACTCTTGCCTGGAAAATCCCATGGACGGAGGAGTCTGATAGGCTGCAGTCCGTGAGGTCGCTAAGAGTTGGACACAACTGAGCAACTTCACTTTCACTTTTCACTTTCATGCATTGGAGAAGGAAATGGCAACCCACTCCAGTGTTCTTGCCTGGAGAATCCCAGGGACGGGGGAGCCTGGTGGGCTGCCGTCGTCTATGGGGTCGCCAGAGTCAGGACCGAAGCAACTTAGCAGCAGACATAACCCGATCTCCACCAGTTAATGAATGGATAAATAAAACATGGAATACCCATACAGTGGAATATTACTCAGCATTAAAAAGGAATGAAGTACTGATACCTGTTATAACATGGTTGAACCTCAAACCATAATCTAGGTGAAAGAAGTCAGATACAAAGGACTACATATTATATGATTCTATTTACATGAAATTTCCTGAACAGGCAAGTCTACAGAGACAGTAGATTAGTGGTTGCCAGGGGCTGGGGGGAATGACAGGAAATGAGGTATGACTGCAAATGGGCATGGGGTTATCGGGGGTGCTGAAAATGTTCTAGAGTTGATTGTGGTGATGGCTGCACCACTCTGAATACATTTAATATATGGTAATACAATACCATTGAATTATATACTTTGATAGGTGAATGGTATGGCATGTGAATTATATAGCAGTTAACACTGTTATTTTAAAAAGTAATACACACACATTTTATAAAAGACTGAAACAATATAAGGGATAGTAAAATAAAAGTTCCCTGTATCTGTACTGTTTTAGAATTTTAAGTTACAATTTTGATTTTTCATTGAATGCCACTGTAAGTGAAAAGTGAGGCACTCAGTCGTGTCCGACTCTTTGCAACCCCATGGACTATACAGTCCATGGAATTCTCCAGGCCAGAATACTGGAGTGGGTAGCCTTTCCCTTCTCCAGGGGATCCTGCCAACCCAGGGATCAAACCCAGGTCTCCTGCATTGCAGGAGGATTCCTTACCAGCTGAGCCACAGGGAAGCCGTGCACCAGAACCCGACGCCTGGTCAGACCCTCCGAGAAGTTACCTCCTGCTGCTTTCACGCACTGCTCTTCTGAGGACCCCTTACTGGCAAAGCACACTTTGTCTTTTTTTAGTAAAATTAACTAGATATAGCACTTTGGGAACAAATTATATTCTCACATATTAAGGGGATGCCCAGGACCATGAAACCATGGAATAAAACACAATTCTACAGATGGTTGAGAAACTTTTCTTGGAGCTTTTTTTTTTTTTAAAACAGCCCCACCTCCTCAGCCCAGTCTTCCCAACCGAAAAATAGTAACTAGTGCTTATCTTTCAGCTGAGCCATAGTTTGACTAGAAGTGCCAAAACACATGTAAGGATTTATCTATGGTAAGAGACCATACGAAATGAACGAACATATAACACTGAGAAGGAATGCTCACCTTTATCACACGGATGCTGAGCATCATGTATCTCTTTCTCTAGGAACCATCTTCTAGATGCATCTGAAAGAGCAGCAGTTTTCTTTTCTGATTTCAAATGAAAGTCTTTTTCTTCAGCTTCCTCCCACTAGATTAAAAAAAAAAAAAAGACTTAACAATTGTGCTAAATCCAAGTGAAATAAGCCTGTTTCCTCTCCTTGCTATTAGGTAATCTGGGTCCCTATCCTGGCTCAAGGCTGTTGACGAGTCTTAAAAGCAGAGGCACTTCTGACGTCCCCACCACTCAAAGCCTCAGTGCCACATAAACATGTAGGTCCCAGCTGTCACTGAAATAATTCATTTCAGTACATTTCAGATCTCAAAGATTAAGTGACTGAGGTGTTTTTTGTTTGTTTGTTTGTTTTTTGAGTTTTTAAAATTAATGGGTGGAAAAGTATCCTTGTGAATGAAAGACATACTCCAGGAAGTTGTGCAGAGAAGTTCAAGGATGCAGTTTTCCTGACGATCTTGGAGACAGGATACCAACCCTGGACTGCCTACTCCAGACTTCTTCATGTGAAAAAGAAAAACATTTCTATCTTGCTTGTAGTTACAGTTATTTTGGGTTTTGTTACTAGTAGCTCTCTATATATTTCCTAACTGTTCAAAGTCTTTTATGTTCAGTTCAGTTCAGTCACTCAGTTGTGTCCCGACTCTTCGTGACCCCATGAATCGCAGCATGCCAGGCCTCCCGGTCCATCACCAACTCCCAGAGTTCACTCAGACCCACGCCCATGGAGTCAGTGATGCCATCCAGCCATCTCATCCTTGGTATACGACCTAGGACAAAGGTTGAAATTATGAAAATACATGGCATAATAGGGTTACCTTCCAAAAGCATTTTCTACCACATGTGACATCTCTCCTTTCTGAACTCTTGCTGCATACTTTCAATGCAATATTTCACATTATGGTGGGATTTGCATTTTCCAGATGTGGTGGAAGGAAAATGAACCGAAGGGATGGATGCAGCATTGCTGGCATAATCTCTGAAACAGGCAAAGAGTGAATGGATGTGAAAGAGCATCATAATCTGGCAATGACCTGTGCAGTGGTCATGTGACCAAAAAAAAAATGCTGCAGAGAAAATTCCATGTTTGAAAATAGTAGCATCACTTTGCATTTGTGGAAGTACATCCCTATCCATGTTCTCATTTGACTGTTCCAACAACCTTGTGAGATTCAGGATGAGGATTTTCTTAAAAGTTCCAAGAGGCACAGAGAGGTGATATGAGTTATTCAAGGCCATCCAGCTGGTCACTAAGCCTTCTTCTCTCCTTCTGTCCTGGCCTTCTCTGAAGAGACACTCTCAGTGCTGTCTTTCATTTGTACATTTCAAAACAGGGCCATGCTTTCCCCAGGAAGAGGGCTGAACCAGAAAATAAAGTTAATTCTTAAAGGCTCTTGGAACTATAAGCTAGAACAATGGCATCCCGTAGCTGCTGACCGAGAGACCAGTGTTGTGTCCACTAGCAGCACTGTAGTGATGGACTACAGATTCTGGTGAACCTCCTCACCAGAATGGCAAGTCTGCAAGAGAAGGAGTGAAATGAAAGGGAAGTGTGGCCACGTCAATTTAAATCACATTCCCATGTTTTCCTGTATTTTTTTTTTATTCCAAATGTCCGATGTAATAGACCAGATGCCTTTGACTTTTTTATGTTGTATGTTTGTCACAAATTATACCTTTCTGTTAAATAAGAATAGGACTGCTTACAGATCAAGCTAGTAGCTTCCCCAGAGAAAGCTGGTGGTAGGCATAAGCTGAAAATAACAAAGCAATTTTATTCAGATTGAAGAAAGGGTAGCAAATGTTTAATATAGCAAAGATACTTTGTTGTTGTTCAGTCACTAAGTCATGTCCAACTCTTTGCGAACCCATGAACTGCAGCACCCCAGGCTTCTCTGTCCTTCACTAGCTCCCTGAGTTTGCTCAAACTCAGGTCCATTGAGTCAGTGATGCTATCCAACCATCTCATCCTCTGTTGTCCTCTTCTCTTTTTGCCCTCAATCTTTTCTAGCATCAGAGTGTTTTCCAGTGAGTCAACTCTCCATATCAGGTGGCCCAAGTATTGGAGCTTCAGCTTCAGCATCAGTCTTTCCTATGAATATTCAGGGTTAATTTCCTTTAGGATTGACTGGTTTGATCTTGCTGGCCAAGGAACTCTCAAGAGTCTTCTCCAATACCACAGTTCAAAAGCGTCAATTCTTCAATGCTCAGCCTTCTTTATGGTCCAACTCTCACATCTGTACATGACCACTGGAAAAACCATAGCTTTGACTATACAGACCTTTGTTGGCAAAGTGATGTCTCTGCTTTTTAATACACTGTTTAGGTTTGTTGTAGCTATTCTTCCAAGGAGCAAGCATCTTTTAATTTCATGGCTGAAGTCACCATCCGCATTGATTTTGGAGCCCAAGAAAATGAAATCTGACACTGTTTCCACATTTTCCTCATCTATTTGCCATGAAGTAATAGGACCGGATGCCATGATCTTAGTTTTTTTAATGTTGAGTTTTAAGCCAGGTTTTTCACTCCCTTCTTTCACTTTCATCAAGAGGATCTTTACTTCCTCTTCACTTTCTGCCATTAAAGTGGTAGTATCTGCATATTTGAGGTGGTTGATATTTCTCCCAGCAATCTTGATTCCAGCTTGTGATTCATCCAGCTCTGCATTTTGCATGATGTACTCTGCATATAAGTTAAACAAACAGGGTGACAGTGTATGGCCTTGACATACTCCTTTCTCAATTTTGAACCAGTCCATTGTTCCATGTCCAGTTCTAATTGTTGCTTCTTGTCCTGCATACAGGTTTCCAGGAGGCAGGTAATGTAGTCTGGTATTCCCATCTCATTAAGAATATTCCATAGTTTGTTGTGATCCACACAAAGGCTTTAGCACAGTCAATGAAGCAAAAGAGGATGGGTTTTTTTTTTAATTCCCTTGCTTTTTCTATGATCCAGTGTTTGTTGGCAATTTGATCTCTGGTTCTTCTGCCTTTTCTAAATCCAGTTCGAACATCTGGAAGTTCTTGGTTCATGTACTGCTGAAGCCTAGCTTGAAGGATTTTGAGCATAATCTTGCTGGTATGTGAAATACGTGCAATTGTATGGTAATTTGAACATTCTTTGGCCTTGCCTCTCTTTGGGATTGGAACGAAAACTGACCTTTTCCAGTCCTGTGGTCTTTCTTAGTCCTGCTGTTTTCCAAATTAGCTGGCATTAATAAGTACAGCACTTTAACAGAATCATCTAAGATTTGAAATAGCTCAGCTGGAATTCCATCACCTCCACTAGTTTTGTTCATAGTAATGCTTCCTAAGGCCTACTTGACTTCACACTCCAGGATATCTGTCTCTAAGTGGTGAGTGACCACATCATTATTGTTATCTGGGTCATTAAGAGCTTTTTGTACAGTTCGGTGTACTCTCTCTTTCACTGGCTTCCTTGTGTTTTCCCAGAAGGAAAAGGTCTGCATGTGATGAGGTGAATGAAGCACTGTTTCAGTTGAAGACTGTGAAAGAAGCTGGCAAACAAATGATTTCCTAGGTTAAAGTCATAGTTGGCAGTCAAAGCAGAGATATAAGAGCTATCCAACAGTCCCAGCCCCACTTATATGAAAATGCAAAATTGAAACACAGCTCTTAGAGCTGGAAGGGACCTTACAGATCATCTTGTCTCGTCTCTTCTTCATGCAGTGAGGAGGCTGATACATCAACAGTAAATTCTCAATGGAACATATAGCATACATCACTGAGAACACACAGAAGATACTGTTGCTTGCCTACTCATCATCCATTCCCCTCTCTTCCTTCTTTACAGAAGCCTGTTCAGATGTTGTCTATTGGGGAACATGACGCTATTACCATCCCATACCAACCTATCATAGGTAAGGGGAACAGAATCCTCTTGAGGACCTTTCAGAGATTAGATTGGCCCAGTTCTGGCCAATGAGACCTAAGGAGGGGTTTGCTGAAGGCCTTCTGGGAAAGGTTTTCTTGCTGTTAAATAGAGACATACAGAGAAATATGCCACCATCTCCATGGGATGTTGTTGCATCTGGCTGTGTTCCCTGAAACTGGAATAGCCATCTTAGAGCTATCAGAGGTTCCAAGCTTAGGACAAAGCCAACACACTGATGACGGTGGACTAAAGAGAATGAACTTGGGTCTGTGATGTCGTTGAGTCAGTAAACCAATCAGCCCTGGTGCTGCCCAACTCCTGGATTTCTTGTAATAAATATCCTTATTGTTGAGACCATTTGAGATAGAGTTTTCTGTTACTTGAAGCTGAAAGAATCCTAAGTGTTGCAGATGAAATGTGAAAACAAGTTCTTTGGATGGAATGAAGTTGATAAAAACAAACAACAACCACAAACCAAGGCAAAGAATAGGGATATTATCACCTTATGGATAGAAGCATGCATTTTAACTATGGTTAAACTATGGCTTCCAATCCAGACAGATCTAGGTTGAACCCATTTATTTACTGCTTGCTTGACTGTGGTCAAATTTCTTTAACCTTTCTAAGCCTCATTTTCTTCACTCCTAGACTGGGAATATTAATACTCACTACATGGGGCAGTTGTGAAGATGAAATGAGATAATTTGTGTCAAGTAGGCTACAAAGGATGTGGTCCTCAGTAAGCACTAAAGGAGTGATGACTATCTTGATGAAGTGTGAATATCTTATTTATAGTGTAATAAATAACACCGTAACAACAAGCACCTAAACGTGAATCACTGTATAATAGTGATCATGTTAAATGACACCACAAGGATGCAATCAGCAAAATCCAGAATGTAGGAAACTCTACGGGACAACCCAGTTCTTTGATAAATAAATTGCAAGAAAAATAAAAATGGAGAGCTTATAGATACACAGAAGTAGAAGAGACAAATAACCAAAAGCAATGGGTTGAAATTGATTTGAATAAAGCATTTGTTTTAATCTTACAGTATTAATTTAAAATTGTTTGCATGTGATAATAGTATTGTTATTTTGTAGAGAATTCTTATCTTTTGGAAAGATATTACTGGGTATTACTGAAAAATGCTGAATATTTACAGAAGAAATAATATCTGAGATTTTTGTTTTCAAATAATCCAGCATGAGAGTATTTATGAAATAAGATAGGCCATGAATTGATAATGGTTGAAACTGAGAAATGGAGCTTTATTAAACCATTCTTTTTACATATTCTGGGTACCTTTTGACCCCTTTCCTCATGATGAGAACTTTTTAAGGTCTATTCTCTTAGCAACTTTCGAATATGCAATACAGTATTATTAACTAGAGTCACCATGTTATACATTACATCCCCCTCATTGGTTTATTTTATAACCGGAAGTTTGTATCTTTTGTCCCCCTGCACCCATTTCACTCTCTCCCTGCTCCTCTCTGGCCACCACTAGTCTGTTATCTGTATCTAGAAGCTTGACTTTTGTTTTTGTTTTGAGTACACATATAAGTGAGATTATACAGTATTTGTCTTTCTCTTCTGACTTATTTCACTTAGCATAATGCTCTCATGTTGTTGCAAATGGCAAGCTTACATTCTTTTTTGTGGCTAAATATCTCTGTATTTTAAAAATGCAGCTTCCCTGGGGTAGATTTCGTGTATCATAAATTTACCCTTTTAAAGTGTACACTTCAATGGTTTTTAGTATATTCACAAAGTTATGTAATTGTTACCCAATCTGACTTTAGAATATTTTCAAAATCCCAAAAAGAAGCCCCATATTATATATCAGCAGTCACTCCCTCTTCCCCTAACACTCCCAGACCCTGACAAATACTAATCTATTTTTTTGTCTTCTCTGGATTTGCTTATTCTGGGTATTTCATATAAATGGAAGCATACAACATGTGGTCTTTTGTGACGCCTTCTTTCACTTAGCATAATGTTTTCAAGGCTTATGAATATTGTAACATGTATCATTACTTAACATTTTTATGATCAGTTCAGTAATACTCTACTGTATTGGTATATCACATTTTCTTTATTTTTCAGTTGATGGACATTTAGATTAATTCCACATTTTGGTGATTAAGAATAATGCTGCTATGCATATTTGTGCACAGGTTTAAAAATTTTATTTATTTTAAAAGAAACAAAAATGAATATTTTTAATGATAAAAGTTATAATTCACAAAGAAGATAGACATCATAAACTATTAGATACCTACAACAAAGAAGCAAAGATAATAAAGCAAAAATAAGAAGAAATTAAAGGGAAAAGAAAAAATATATAATCATAGTGAGATATAGTAACATTTCTCTGAGAATATTTTTATCAAGTGCAGGAAAAATAGAATAGGAGTATCTTGAATGATGTCATTAATAATTTAAATATATTTCTATTTAATTTATATTGATCATATCCTACACAAATATATTTAAAACTTTATGTCTCACACATTGTTATTAGATGTCCATAGGACATTTAGAAAAACTGGCAAAAAGATAGACATTACTAAGTTTCAAAAAGTAGAATTTTTTTTAATGCATGTGATTCAGTTATAAATATATACATATATTATTTTTGAAATTATTTTCAATTATGGGTTACTATAAGACATTGACTATAGTTCCCTGTATGCACAGGTTTTTGTATAGACATATGTTTTTATTTCTCTTGGGTATATACCTAGGAATAGAATTGGTAGGTCATATGGTAACTTTGGGCTTCCCTGGTGGCTCAGATGGTAAAGTGTCTGCCTGCAATGCAGGAGGCCCAGATTCGATCCCTGGGTCGGGAAGATCCCCTGGAGAAGGAAATGGCAACCACTCCAGTACTCTTGCCTGGAAAATTCCATGGACAGAGGAGCCTGGTAGACTACAGTCCATGGGGTTGCCAAGAGTCGGACATGACTGAGGGACTTCCCTTCACTTCACTTCATGGAACTTTATGTTTAGCATTTTGAGAAACTGCCAAACTGTTTTCCAAAGCAGCTGCACCATTTTATATTCTTACCAGTAATGTGTGAGCATTCCAATTTTTCTATATCTTTGTCAATGCTTGTTGATATGTCTTTTTAAAAATAATTATTATAGCCATCCCATTTAGTGCGAAGTGATATCACGTTGTGGTTTTGATGTGCATTTCTTCAGTGCATAATCATATTGAACAATTTTTTCATGTGCTTACAGATCATTTTTATATTTTCTTCAGAGAAATATCTATTCAAATCTTTTGCCTACTTTTTAAAAACAATTTGTTAATTTATTTTTGCTCGCGCTGGGTCTTGGTTGCTGCACGCAAGCTTTCTCTAGTTGCAGTGAGGGGCTACTTTCCAGTTTGGTACCTGGGCTTCTCATTGTGGTGGCTTCTCTTGCTGAGGAGCACAGGTTCTAGGGCACACGGGCCTCAGTAGCTGCAATTCGTAGGCTCAGTAGTTGTTGTGCATGGACTTAGTTGCTCCACAGCATGTGGAATCTTTACCAGGGATCAAACCCATGTCCCCTGCATTGGCAGGCAGATTCTTAACTATTGGACCACTGGGGAAGTCCACTTTTAATTGGGGTATTTGTCTTTTTATTACTGATCTATAAACCTTTTCCATATGTTCTGATTATAAATTCCTTATCAGACATAGTATTTGCACATATTTTTTCTCATTCTGTGAATTGTTCTTTTTTCTATTATTAATTTTTTGATGGTATCTTTTAGTAAACACTCTTTATCAGTTTGAAGAAGTTCCTGTCTATTCCTACTTGGTTCAATGCTTTTATCATGAAAGGGTATTGGATTGCATCAAAGACTTTTTCCAGTCTATTAAGATGATCATGTAGATTTTTTTTCATTTATTCTATTAATATGGTATATTACATTTATTTTCAGACCTTAGTGAATTATTTATTCCTGAGATACATCCGACTTGATCATGGTGTATAGTACTCTTTATGATCATTGCATTTAGTTTGTAGTATTTTGTTGAAAACTTTTTTCATATTCATAGGAGATATTGGTCAGTGATTTTCTTATCTTCTGATGTGTTGACTAGTTTGATATCAGAGTAATTCTAGCCTTATAGAATGAGTTAGAAGTGTTGCTTCCTCTTCTATTTTTGGGAAGCATTTGTGAAGGATTGATATTAATTCTTTAGATGTTTGGTAGAATTTACCAATGAAACCATCTGGGCCTTGGCTTTTCTTTACTAGAAATTTGAAAATTACTAATTCAATCTTTTTGGTTGAATTCAGATTATATATTTCTTTTTCAGTCAGTTTTGTTAGTTTGTGTCTTTCTAGGAATGTATCCATTTCATCTAAGTTTTGTAGTTTCTTGGCAAACAGTTGTTCATAATATTTCTCTATTATCCTTTTTATTTTTGTTGTATCAATATTGATGTTCCCCCCTTCATTCCTAATTTTAGTATATGCATTTCTCTGTTTTTTCTTTTTGTCAGTCTAGCTAAAGTTTTGTCAATTTTGTTGATCTTTTCAAAGAACCAAGTTTTGGTTTTGCTGATTTACTCTATCTTTTTCTAGTCTCTATTTCATTTATTTTGGATATAATCCTTATTAAATTTAATTATGGCCAAGATGGTTTCACCAATGAATTCTACCAAGAATTTGAGGAAGAAATAATACCTATTCTCCATAATTTCTTCCCAGAAAATAGAAGCAGAAGGAACACTTCCTAACTCATTCTATGAGGCTAATATTATCCTAATACCAATACCAGACAAAGATATTACAAGAAAGAAAAATTACAGGTCAATATCTCTTATGAAAATAGATGCAAAATTCTTCAACAAAGTATTAACAGAATCCAGCAATATATAAAGAAGTTTATATTACTAGCAAGTGGGGTTTATTCCCAGTATACAAGGCTGGTTCAACATTCAACAAATCAGTGAATATAAAATTAATATAATCCATCACATCAACAGGCTAAAGAAGAAAAGAATCCTATGACTGTATCAACAGATATAGAAAAGGCATGACAAAATCCAACATTCATTCATGATGAAAAGCTCTCAAAAAAGTTCCCCCTTTTCTAGAGGGGACCGTCCTCAACATGATAAAGAAGATGTATAAAAAACTACAGCTGACATACCTAATGGTAAAAAACTAGATGCTTTCCCTCTAAGATCAGAAACAAAATGAGGATGTCTCCTCTCACTGTACTGGTTCAACATCATACTGAATGTAGTAAGACTAGGAGAGGGAAGGTATATATAGATTGGGAAGGAAGAAATAAAAGTCTTTGTTCATAGATGACATGATTGTCTATGTAGAAAATCCCAAAGAATTGTTTAAAAAACCTTCTGGAACTGAACTATGTACATTACCATATGTGAAATAGATCACCAGTCCAAGTTCGATGCATGAAACAGGGCACTCAAAGCCGGTGCACTGGGACAACCCAGAGGGATGGGATGGGGAGAGGGGTGGGAGGGGGGTTTGGGATGGGGACACGTGTACACCTGTGGCTGATTCATGTCAGTGTATGGCAAAATCACCACAATATTATAAAGTAATTAGCCTCCAATTCAAATAAATAAATTACTTTAAAAAGTAAAAGTTGAGAGATATACATACATATATATGTATACATATCATATATATCATACATATCATATCATATATATAACAGGCATATCATATATATATCACATAGAATTTACAGGTCATTCCAAAAAGTTATTTAATCTCATATTTCTAACTGAGTACACATGCAAAGGAAATGCTTATCATTAACTATACTGTTGAGTTGTAACATTAGTATTTTTATTCTTAGATTGCTGTACATGTAATATTCAATAAAACAAACCAGAGAACCTGTTATCTCAAAAAATAAAAAACCTTCTGGAACTAGTATGTGATTATAACAAGGTTGCAGATTACAAAGTCAATATACAAAGGCAATTGCTTTCCTGTAATTGTAATTTGAAATTAAAAACACAATATCTTTTATGTTAGTACCCAAAAAATGAAGAAATAAAAAGATATTTAGGTAGATTATAATATCTATATGATTAACAAAACCCTGATGAAAGGGATCAAAGATTTAAATGGTGAGATATTTCAAGTTTATATAGAGAAAACTGTTATGGAAAATAGTTTGGTGGTTTCTCAAAAAGGTAAACATAAGACCCAGTAATTTCAGTCCTAGGTATCTATCCAAAGAAATAGAAAATAAGGACTTGAATAGATATTTATAAAATGCCAATGTTTATTGTAGCATTATTTACAATTGCTAAAAGGTAGAAACAACCCAAGTGTCCATCAGCAGATGAATGGACAAACAAAATGTGATATATCTATATTATGAAGTATTATTCAACCATAAAGAGGACTGAAGTTCTGACACATGTTACAGCATGAATGAACCTTGAGGACATTACGCTAAGTGAAACAAGTCATATACAAAAGGACAAATATTGTAAGTTTCTATTTATATGAAATGTCTAGAATAGATAAATTCATAGAGATAGAGGTTACCAGGGGCTGGAGAAAGCAGGAATAGGAAGTCACTGCTTAGTGATTATAGTTTTTGTTTGGAGTGATGGAAAAGTTTTGGAAAGTGCTGTGATGGTTGCACAACACTAAATTGTAATTGGTGCCACTGTACTTAAAAATGGTTCAAGTGGTTAATTTTGCTATATATGTATAGCATATGTGAATTATTTCTCAATAAGGCAGTTAAAATATGCAATTATGTAAATATAGCACAATTTACTTATCTGTTCTGCTGCTGAATAATTGATTGTTTCCAGTTCTTGTTTCTCTGAATGATGCTACTGTGGACTTTTTCACAACATATCTCCTGATGTACGGGTATGAGATTTTCAACAGGGGATATACAGTGTCTAGTATTGGAATTTCTCATTTGTAGGGAATGCACATGTACAATTTTATAGTTTTGCTTATCTTAGCGAGTGTTTTTCAAAGTGGCTGTATCAAATTATACTCTTCCCAGCAATGAATAGAATTCCTATCTTCGCTGGTCACTGGTCTTGCCAAACTTAGATTTTGCCAATCGGTGAGTCCAAAAGGGTTACTCTTTCATCTTAATGTAAATTTTTCTGATTTCAATGAAATTGAGCAACTTTTCATATGTTTATTCACAATTAGGATTTTTTTCTTCTGTAAAATTCTAGTTATGCCCTTGGAATATGTCTTTTTTTATTGTTATATTAGAAGTAGCTCTTTAAATATTCTGGATATTAATCTTTGGTTGATTGCATGTGTTAAAAATAAAACATTCCTTAGTATCAACATTTATGCAGTTTCTGAATTCAGACAGCCAGAATACAAATAATGAAGAACACCTAGTTTTCAGATCTATTTGGTTCTTGCTTTTCATGTAAAAAGTAACTAGAATTTGGATACTGAGGGATAATTCAACATTTTGTTAAAACATTTTTTAGTTCCTAGGACACATGTCTCTTAGTTTCTAATCTGTCTTTTTGTTTTCCTTAAATATCATCTTGTTAACAGAGGTTCTCAATTTTAATGTTGTCATGCTTATTAATCATTTATGAATAAAACTTTTAGTCTATTTAAAGAAATCTTGAGAACATAAGGATATTTTTTTATATATTCTTCTAAAAGTTTTGAAGTTTTATCTTTCACATTTCAGTCTGTAATTCAGCTGAAATTAAATTTTGTGTGTGGTAGGAAGTAGAGTCTACCATGTAGATAGCTAATTGTCCTGATGTCATGTGTTTTACAGACCATTTCCCAGTGATCTGCTACCTTTGTCATAGATGAAGTTCTCCTACATTTGTGATTCTGTTTCTGGTTACATTACTCTTATCCACTGGTTTCCCAGCATCAAAATCATCCTGTTTTAACTATTGCAGTTTTATAGTAACTCTCACTATCTGGTAGAGCAGTTTCCTTTTCCTTATTCTTCAGAAATATCTTGGTTGTCTGTGAGTCTTTGCTTTTCCATATCAACTTTAGAATTAGCTTGTCATATTTCTTGCACACCCATTGTTATTGCATAGAATATACAGATCAAATTTTAGAATATTGAAATTTTATATGATAGAGTCTTCTGTCTGTGAACATAGCATAGTTTTTCTGTTTATTTAAATTGTCTTTAATGTATTTTTGGGCTTCCCAGGTGGCTCAGTGATAAAGAATCTGCCCGCCAATGTGGGTTCGATCTCTGGATAGGGACAATCCCCTGGAAAAAGAAATGGCAACTCACTCCAGTATTCTTGCCTGGGAAATCTCATGCACAGAGGAGTGGGGAGGGCTACAGTGCATAGGTTGCAACAAGTTGGACACAAGTTAGTGACTAAACCCTCAGTGTATTTTCATAAATTAAAAACTGTCTCTATAAAGGTCTTGCTCATCCTTTATTAGACTAATTCTTTGATTCTGTCACTTAATCTATAAATGTCAATATTAATTGAAACTATCTAGAATCTATAAATGTCAATATTAATTGAAACGAGTTTCTGGGATAAAGTCACCTTGTTTATGATGGATTACTTTTTGTATGCACTGCTTGAGTTGGCTTAATGATATTTTAAGATTCTTATATCTTTCTTTATGAGTGTGATACTTCCTCAGTTGGTTTTGGTTATGGCTATACCAAGATAAATATGGTTATATTATGAACCAATTTGAAGATAGTTCCTGCTACTTCTGTTCTGAAAGAGTTTACGTAAGATTGGATTGATGTGTTCTTTGAAAGGTTGATAGGATCTTCCAATAAGATCTTCTGATGCTAATATTTTTTTTTTGCTAACAAGATTTTAAACTCTAGTACTGATTCAGTTTCTTTAATGGTTATAGAACTATTCAGACTTTCTATTTCTTCATGTATTAGTTTTAGACAAGTTGTTTTTGGTTCTAGCTTTCAAATTCCTCTTGTTTTGATACATGAGGCTGTCTCTTTTTTATTGCTGGCTCAATTATGAATTTCATTAAAAATTAAATAGTAAATACTTGTGTTAGGAGGATTTCAAATTAGTTTAGACTTCCAGTTTGCGAGAATCAGAACCAGATATGAATGTCTTCAACTTTGCTAGACATGGTCCCATAGCTCTACAGAGTGGTTGCACCGGTTACGCTGCCACTAACACTGTTTGAGAATTTCTGTCGTTCAATAGGACTCTTGTCAATACCTTAATTGTCCAGTTCTTCTATTTTTGCTAATCTCATGCCTAAGAAATTATAGTTTTAAATGGAATTTCTCTGGTGAGAAATTTTTATTGGTGAGTCTGTGCATCTTTCCATTGGGCACTTGAGTTTTATTTTCTGTAAATTGTCTATTCATATCTTTTAATCATTTTTTTAGTGGATGTTTTTCTTTTAATAATTTGTAGGAATTTTAACATATTCTGGATAGTAATTCTTTGTCAGTTATATATATTCAAATATATTTCCCCAATTTTATACCTTGTCTTGGAGAAGGCAATGACACCCCACTCCAGTACTCTTGCCTGGAAAATCCCATGGACGGAGGAGCCTGGTAGGCTGCAATCCATGGGGTTGCTAAGGGTCGGACATGACTGAGCGAATTCACTTTCACTTTCCACTTTCACGCTTTGGAGAAGGAAATGGCAATCCACTCCAGTGTTCTTGCCTGGAGAATCCCAGGGACGGGGGAGCCTGGTGGGCTGCCGTCTATGGGGTCGCACAGAGTTGGACACGACTGAAGCGACTTAGCAGCAGCAGCAGCAGCAGCATACCTTGTCTACTCAAAATTTTAAGGTACATTTTCAGGACAGAGGTTTTTATGTGTATAATTTGCCAGTTGTTTTCTTTGCAGTTTGTATTTTTGGTGTCTTGTTTAAGAAATTCTTTGCTATCCCAAGGTATAAAGATATTATAAACATCTTAAAGTTTGCTTTTCCCAATTGTATGTTTACTCGATGTACAACTGATTTTGGCATATAGTATAAGGGAGAGATCTAATTTTTTCCCCAAGGATAATTAATTGTGGCAGCAGCATTTTTGGACATAGGTTCATTTCTCTGATATGTGTGGGTCTGCTTTTGGGATTTTTTTTTTATGTCCTTTTGTTACATTGGTCTTTCCCAGCATCACTATTAAAATGGTTTAGTTCTCATCCCTTTGTTATAACTCTGATGATTGTGAAGTTGTCTCCCATCCTCATTCTTCTTCAGGAAAGTCTTGGCTCTTCTTAACCCTTTATCTTCCATATGAATTTTAAGATAAGCCTGCCATGCCCTTTGAAGAATCCTATAGGAATTTTGGTTGGAATTTCAAAGTATTTATGTATTAGTTTGGGAAGGAAATGAAATTTTTCATTATTTTGTATCTTCCCATCCATAAGCATGGAATATCTGCTTTTGTTTACATCTTATTTTATGTCCTTTAATAAAATGTAATAATTTTTCCATATAAATCTTGTTTCTCTTTTATTAAGTTTATTCCTAATTTTTCTTTTGGTATCTAAAAAGATCTCTTTCCACAATTATATTTTCTGACTGTTTGATTCAATTGGTAATTGCATAATGATCTGTGTCTTATAGTTTGAACAGTTCCAATTTTAGACATTATCTGTATTACCTGTAAATATTTTAGTATTGTTTATTATCAGTAAATAACAGTTTATTTTTTTTCAATCTTTATTTCCCTTCCTTTTTTTTTTTATTGCATTGGCTAGGATTTCCAGAACAAAATTAAATAGAAGTAGTGACAGAAGCCTTCCTTTTCTTATTCTTGTTCTCAAAGGAAGTACTTCTAATGTCTCACCACTAATGGTGAGGTTTGTTCTGTGTTGTAGGCAGATATACATAAAACTAATTTTGAAGTTCTAGTTGAAGAAGGCAAAAAAAAAATATATATATATATATATATACACAAAAAATTCAGTCTGAGCTACAAATCTAGATGTTTAACTTTGGATTAGGGAGAAATCAGTATAAAATTCACAGAAGACTAGTTATTTGGAAACAGTGCAAATCTATGTAGGAAAAAACAACTCACAAAGAACTCTAACCAAATAATATCAAAAAAGTATTGATTCAAGCTGATTAATTTCTGAGAACTAGAGGAAACTTCTAGAGGGGCTTCTAGAGGGAACTTGTAGCTAAAGGGGCTTCCCTGGTGGCTCAGCTAGTAAGAATCTGCCTGAAATGAGGAGATCTGGGTTCAGTGTCTGGGTTGGGAAGATCTCCCGGAGAAGGGAAGGGCTACCCACTCCAGTATTCTGCCCTGGAGAATTCCATGGACTATACAGTCCCTGGGATCACAAAGAGTTGGATATGACTGAGCAACTTTCACTTTCAGTTTCAGAGGAAACTCTTTTTGATCACAAAAAAGAATCATGGAGAAAATCCTGAGAATTGTGTTGAATTTATTTCAGACCATTTTACAACTGTTTTGAAGGTGCTTTATAACTTGGGATTTCTTAAGGCTGGAGAAATTGAAAATAACTAAGGACAGCTTAGAAATTAGTCCTGACAAGAGAGAAGTGGGATGGCTTATGAATCTTTGTACATTTTTGGTGTTAACTTTCCCCTGCACTTATATAGAGGACTTGGTCATCTTATGAAGCAATTCAGTGATCATTTTCTGCCCCTTTATGTGTACTGTTCCATCTTTTGGGAATCTTTGATTCTCAAAGTCATTTTCCTGTTTCCTTATTTAGGCCTGTCTTTCCCCACTTTATATCAGCACTTCCAAAACTGTAGAAATTCTGAGGGGAAAAAAGGGGTCTCCGTGGTCAAATGAGTTTGAGAAGTACAGTGTCAAGCAAAATTCAATCGCATATTTTACCACAGGACCTTCTAGAGCCTTCAGTATTCTAATGTGTATTGTGACTCTCCAAGAGGCAAATAGAGATTGCAGTGTTTCCTCAAGTAATTGATCATGGAACCCTTTCCAAAGAACATCTAATAATACTGATAGAACCCAGTTCATTAATCTTCAAATAAAGACTTCCAGTTCTTCGGTAAACTTTTCTTTAGTGGAAGATATGCTCTATGCTGCCTCTCTACTAGACTTCAACTCGGAGGTCAATTTCTCCTGTTTTCTTGAAATATTACCCGATCTCCTTTATATTTTGGAACACTTTGATCTGTTTTACATTCTGATCTCCTTTACATTCTGCCTCTTTCTTAGGTCCTGGGATGGGCACTCTGGATACCACCCAAGAGTTCAATTCATCCATAGAAGACTTTTGCTAAATAATGTAAAACAGCTTTTAGGATCTTTTTACTCCACCTCAATTCAATTATCAATATTTTTGATGCTTTATTCAAGGCACTGAGCTAAGTACACACTGCTGAAGTTAAAAAAGATAAATAAGACCTAGTTTTACCTCTCAAGAGTATGTATAGAAGAAATAAGACAAGTGTAGGCATTGGAGAAGGAAATAGCAACCCACTCCAGTGTTCTTGCCTGGAGAATCCCAGGGATGGGGGAGCCTGGTGGGCTGCCGTCTATGCGGTTGCACAGAGTCGGACCCGACTGAAGTGACTTAGCAGTAGCAGCAGCAGTAGCAGCAGCAGGACACAAAACGCAAGTTAAATGCTAAGCAAGAGGTACAAACCACCTTGGAGTTCAGCGGAGAAACAATAACAAGTGGGCATTTGGGGGACAGGTACAGGTGGGAAGAATCAGCAAAGATCTCATTTGGGGATGTATTATTTGGGATGGACCTTAAATTTTTCTTAAATGTAAACAGAGACTGGATAAGGGTTACAAGCATAGGGTATAGCATATGCCAGGCATGAAGGTAAGAAGCAGGGGCAAGTTCAAGTGCTTCCGTCTGGGGGAAACATACGGAGTTTGCAGGATGAGTTGTAGATGGGGTATGGCCGGAGCGTGAACAATAAAAATGGAAAAAAGGAGTTGAGTGCCAGTGTGAGTTATATACTGTTGTCCATAGGGAACTATTGAAGAATTTTTGAGTGGGATGGTGATTCGGGGACCACTTGTTCCTTTCCATCTCTTATCCTGTCTTCTGAACTCTAGTTCCTTTGCCTCTGTCCAGCACAGCCACATATCGAAACTTCAGCCAATGAATCAAATCTCCAGTTTCCTAATCTGCCTATAGGGTACCTCCTCTTGAAGAGCTGTCCAGAGTACAACAGAATCCCGAGTGCTAGATTCTAATAAACGTCCACCCAATCTGTGTAGAATACTATCAGAAGGCAGAAAGTTGAGGAGAGGGTGTTCAGAAAAGAATACGATAAGAAGCCATTGGTGAAATTAATGATAAAACTTTGGGGAGTCAGGATTTCAAGGTACTAAGGAGGAAAATGGTGAGAAAAAGCTGGGGACAGGTAGTAAATTCTAAGTAGTGAGCCAAGAGAATGGACTGAGCTAGGCAGACTTGCAAAGCAGCGCAGGACTAAAATTGGCACTGGTGTGCAATGAAGAGTGAAACCAAAGCGAGTGAAGGGTTTAGAGGTCACACCAGGCCTTAGAAGCACTATCCTCTGGGGAGTGTTGAGGGCATTGGACCCTGAAAGGCTGTTGAGATGGGCTTGGATAAATTATGTGTGTTTAATGGTCTTAATTTTTCTGTGAGGTCCTGTGGTAATGGGGGGCTGGGAGAAGTTGAAGATATAAGAAAGCTGAAGCCTGCTATGGAATCAGTAAAGGAGCAGAGCAAAGCTTTGGTGTTTTGCTTTGGGCAGAGTGGGGCTCTGTCGGCCCGGCGCGGGATTCCACCCCGCGACCGAGGGCGTCTATGGGGCCCCAGTGCCAGGAGCCTTAGCGCTCTCCGCCTGTCCCCCGCGGGACCAGCCGGGTGCGCAGGGTGGAGCCGAGCGGTCCGCGGGGCAGCAGCCGGAGCTCGTTTCGCTCTCCCTTTTGCAGGTGCGCCTGGAAAGGCGGACGCAGAGGAGCGAGCGGCCGCCATGGCGGGCCCGCATCTTCCCACCGAGGCCTCCAGCCCGCCGCCCCCACGGCACGGCCCTCCGCCGACCCTGTGAGGAGGAAGAGGAGGTGGCGGCGGACGAGGCGCCGCCCCTTTGGCGAGCTTCCCGACCCGGCGGCCTCCGCAGGACCCATGGCGGATTCCTCGCCCGCTCCGTCCCTGCGGGCAGGCGGCCCCCGTGCGCCCCGGCCCTCGGCCTCCTCGCCGCCGCCGCCGCACTCGCGTTCGGGCTCCGAGGCCGAGGAGGCCGAGCAGTCGCTGAGCCTGGCACGCACCAAGACCCGCTCGTACGGTAGCACGGGCAGCGTGCGGGCGCCGCGGGCGCCGGCGTCATCGAGCGCCATGTGGAGCACCGGGTCCGCGCCGGCGACACGCTGCAGGGCATCGCGCTCAAGTACGGAGTCTCGGTGAGCAGGGCTGGCGGCCGCGGGCCGGGGCGCAGCGGCTCGGGGCGGGGCGCGCGAGGAGCGGGGCGTCCAGGAGCAGCCAGCGGCCCCCGGCGGCTCGGCCTCGAGCCGCTCGCCCAGCGCGCGCTGCCGGGACCGCGACGGAAGGCTCTCCCGGGTGGGCGCATCGAGTTCCCGATGCCCTGCCCACACTCGGATAGGATCCGCCGCGTGAGGAAGGTCAGAGAGGACAGGGCATCGGCACCACCTGGACCCAGATTCGCCCGATTTTCATTCCGGGTCATACTGTATGTAATATTTCCTGAACGCCGAACTGATGCGTGGATTTGGGCAGAGAATTTTGTTTTCTGGGTAAACAAGCACTATGATGAGTCAGGAAGGGTACAGTTGTTCCCGCCGGATGGTTCTGGTTCTATTGATTATGCTTCTTTATTTAGAAGTGAAATTACACCCCTGGGCTCACTGGCAACTGTAAATGTGACACCTGTCGCTAAGCAGCGGCCAAGAATGTGGTCCAGGTGAGCTGGAGAGCTGTGTTTATTATAAATTTATAAGTGCGGGTGTGCCTGTGCCTTGGGCCTATTGCATTACACCTCTGGGAAGAACATGGAAACCTGAGGGAACATATTTTTCATGAAAATTATTTATAATTAACTCTGAACTACGTGATAGCCTTTTTACATGAGTTCTATATGAGTTTTCAGTGTTCTTCCCTGAAGCACCCTAGACAGCAATAGGAAGAAAGGTGATCTTGTCTTTATCTTTCTCTGCAAGTGAAACTCTTTCTGGCTCTTCACCGGTGACAGAGACTGAGTCATCTCCTTTGCACACCCAAGCTGGTGTGTGTTTACCTGGCAGGTCCTACTGTCATTTAAACAGTCTGAGAGCAGGTATCTTGCTGTGCAGACATGTACCGGGGATTTCGTGCCATGGTTGTCTTATTCCGCCCGCTTGGGAGTTTCTAAATGGGAACATAGAACTTCAGTCCTTATATTTGCATTCATGGGGACTGGTTTGAGTCCGAGCCAGAAGAAGCACTTAGGAAGTTATCAGTAGCTACTCTGTTGAGTGCCTGCTGTGTGCCAGGCATTGCATTTGTCCTGTACCATCTTGTTCTTACTCAGTTTGATTTTCCCACTAAGGCTTGGAAATAGGTGTAATTAATCTCCTTTTTACAGATGAGAGGTAAGGATATTTTCCAGTGTTCCATTCCAATATTCCAATGTTTGTTCATTGAGATTAGCTTGAATTAGCACAGTGATAAAGCATTTGCTTTGCTCTAGGTATTACTTCTGATTTCCATCCTTATTTTTATCCTAGTCTTATCAAGAGCTATCTCTCTCATTTTGATTCCTCCAGAAGGACGGTCTTTTCTCTGTGGTTTCTGTGCATCTTTTCTATTCAATACTAGACCAGGCTCATTGTACCTAGGAATCCATGATATCCAGATAGTGTCATTTCCCTGGCCCCTACCCACAGCAATCTCTCTGGTCCTCATTGCCCTCCATGATTCCATTTGGGTTGCTCAGAGCTCCTGAACATCTGTTCACTGCAGTTCTCCACCTTTGATCAAATGCTTTCTAATCCCTGTTTTCGATGATGTAGATCCTGTTCTTGATAACTTTATCATCCCTTCTCATTAAAGTGTAAGTCAGATTTTTCATTACCTTTGTAAAGTCTTAATTTTATGATGTTAAGCTCAAATATAGTGAATTGGGAACTATAATCTGTAACCACAATCTATTTTAGTGTTTCTCAACTGCACCCTTATAGATACTAGGGACTGGATAATTCTTTGTCTCAGGGGACTGTTCTGTGCATTGTAGGATGTTTAGCAGCATCTCTGTTCTCTGCCCAGTAAATGCCAGTAGCACCGCCCCCCACTCCCATCTAGAAATTCATCCACATATTCCCTGAGAAACCCTCCTTCTTGGTTGAGTACCAATGGTTCTCATTACTTTGGACTTTGAACTCCAGTTGATGAAAATTTTAGAGACTCTTCCCACTGGTTATACAGAACTAGTGAAAGTGCAGATACTCACCATAACAGTGAAGTGATATTATTGCCGTTATTAACTACAGATGTTAATTGGATTTACTCGTTGAAAATTGGTTTTATGTGGAAGTTAAAAAGGCAGAAATGTTTTTCATTCCTCAATTAAACAGAAAGAAGTTGAGTTAGTTAAGTTTCTCATATTGATTGCCAAGATCACCCACTGCTGCTGCTGCTAAGTCGCTTCAGTCGTGTCCGACTCTGTGCGACCCCATGGACGGCAGCCCACCAGGCTCCCCCGTCCCTGGGATTCTCCAGGCAAGAACACTGGAGTGGGTTGCCGCTTCCTTCTCCAACGCATGAAAGTGAAAAGTGAAAGTGAAGTCGCTCAGTCTTGTCCGACTCTTAGCGACCCCATGGACTCGAGCCCACCAGGCTCCTCCATCCATGGGATTTTCCAGGCAAGAGTACTGGAGTGGGGTGCCATTGCTTTCTCCCACATCGTATTTAAATTAAATTGCTTAAAGGAGTAGGTGATGAGAAATTGGAGATTTAGAGCTTACCTCAAACCTACTGGATTAGAATATCCAGTAAAGGAGCCCAGGAATGTTCCTGTTTTATAAGCATGGCCCCTTTTCTCATTCAAAATGCCCTGTCCCTTCTTGGGATCTTTGAACTTGCTGTTCCATTCATCTGTGGGGAGCACTTTCCCTGATAGCTGTGTGCAGGGCCATGTCATAGCTGGGGGAGCTGTGCAGTCACATAAACCCCACGCCTAGAGGAATCCTGCACTTAATGCTCTGCTGTTGCTGTCTCTAAATGTTTAATAATTTGTTAACAGTGGCCCCACATTTTCACTTTCCTTGTGCGTGTGTGTGCTTAGTTGCTTCAGTGGTGTCAGACTCTTTGAGATTCTGTGGACTGTGGTCTGCCAGACTCCTCAGTCCATGGGATTCTCCAGGCAAGAACACTGGAGTGCCATTTCTTTTCCAGGGGATCTTCCCAACGCAGGAATCAAACCCATGTTTCCTCCATTGCAGGGAAATTCTTTACCACTAAGCCATGGGTCCCAAATCCCATGATTTGGGACCTGCAAATCATGTGGCTGATATTGGCTTTGTGACCTGCTCTCTCACTGCCTTCAAGTCTTTGTTTAAATATCTCCTCCTTGAGGCCTTCCAGACCACTCCATGTCAAATTGCAACCTTCCTTCACCTCAGTGCCCTTTCCTGTTTCGCTTTCTCAACAGTGTTTATCATTCATCAGATTTTTCTTTTTTTTCCTCCAGCTTCTACCTTTCTGGTGATATACTAGACTAAAAGTTCTTATCCTCGTGAAGCTTATATTTTAGTCAGTGGAGACAGTAAGTAAACAAAGTATATTATGTGTCAGGTACTGACAAGTAAAATTAAAAAAAAATTAAGCAGGGAAAGGAGATTAGGCTGGTGGCTGTGGCTGCAATTTTAAATGATGTGGCCATGGAAGACCTCAGTGAGGGAAACTGAAACTACTGGGGATGAATTGAGAAGCTATTAAATATGGTGCAGATTTCAGACAGACTTGCTGGGACTGGAATTTCCTGGGCTGTGCTTATCTCCACTGAGACATTAAGTCCCTTCCCCTAACCCAGTATTCTATATTTTGCTACAGCTTTTTCGGTGATGCCAGTTCCTTTCACTGGGGGCAAGCCTGTGGAGGGAACTGACCAATTGAGCAGCTGCTGGGAACTTTTTGTTTAGAAGCCCTGTGTATAACTAGAAAGTGAGTGAGAGGCAGCAAGGGAAGCTATTATTTGCACATACTTTGTCTTTTTTGTTTATCCCTTCACAACTTCGATGACCTCTCCCCTCTCCAGACAGTTGTGCCAACCCCCAATTCTGTGTCCAGAGTCACTTCCTGTCCAGTTTTATTCCTAAGGTCTTCTCTTTGTCTTCCAATGAGCTGTTGAGCCCACTTGCTTTTTCACAGTTCTCCTATCAGAGGTCACCTTGCTGAGAAAAGGTGAAAGATTTTCATTTTAGGGGGAACAAGAGTGGTGAGTTAGAAATGTAAGTGTATGTAAATCTTTTATGTTTAGAACTTTAGCCCCCTCTGCTGTTACTGGAAACTGTTGACTTTGCCGGTCAAAGGAAAGAGAACCATAAATAAATAGTATTGCCTGTTGTAAGAGGTATGGTACTAAGGTAGCCCTTAGTAGCTTTAGGGTTTAATAGATTCTCATGCCTTCTTTATTTAAAAGCAACTTTATCAAAGTATAATTTATATACTATAGAACTCACCCATCTCAAGTGTACAATTCAAGGATTTTTCAAGAGTTGTGCAGCTGATCTCGGGTGGCCTCAGCCTGCAGTGGCTTGGGGTGGGGCTTAGGTTCCCAGTCAGAGATTGAGGCCGGGTCATGGCAGTGAAGGCACCAGATCTTAGCTACTAGACCAGTGGTCAGTGACAAGGGCCCTGACCCTTCAGAAAAGAATTTCCATGAAGACAGAAAGTACTGAGGCAAGTAAAGTATTTATTAGGAGGGAAAAAAGAGTACAGTATGTGTGGCTAGACACATGGGCAGATTCAGAGGGAGAGCCCCTGAGCTGTGCCCTCGTGGCAGTTTGAATTATTTTTGGGGGCCTGTTCTCCAGTTTTCCTTTGGCCAATCATCTTTATCTGCCTGGTTCACAGTCCATATTTGGTGTATCTCAGGACCCACCCACCCACGTGTGTGCACACATCTCAGCCAGGATGGATTCTACCGAAAAGGTGTCTGGGAAGAACATCCCTTGGCAGAATTCTCCTCTGGCCTCCAAGGAGGCTTTCTGTGCATGTATGGTCAGGGAAATCTCCTGACTTCGAGGAATATGTGGTCTGAGCAGGGCCCAGCCTCCTCCCTTTAATTGTCCTGCTATTCTTGTCTTTGAGTTTCCATCAGTAGAGAATGAATCTCCAGTTGCTTTACTCTAGGGGGCCCATCTGCCTCTGGCCTTCCAGCCATCACCACAGTCCAATTTTAGAACATTTCCATCACCTTGCAAGGATCCTTACTCCCTGTTCCCTTCCGTCATCCCAGATAACCATGAGTCTGCTTTCTAATCTCTAGGTTTGCCTTTTCTGGACATTTCATAAATGGGATCTCATATATATTCTTCTGAGATAACATGGAGAAGAAATAAATTCTTTTCCTTATTAGCACATGGCAAAGAAGAAGTCTGATTGTCACCAACCCTTAGAATTTAATAGGAGACAGCCAGGTGAGGAGGCTGAATCCAGCACTCACTAGGAAATGATCTTGAGAGAATCCTTTAACATTTAAGTCTTGTTTTCCTATAATGATAATAATAATCAAATGAGAGTTGAGTGTATATGAAAATATTCCATAAATTACACAGTGCTGTGTTACATGTTTATTATGTATCCTGAAATGTTTTGGGAAGGTGTGTTTTTTTTTTTTTTTCTCCTTCTTTTAAATGAATGGAGAGGAAGAAGAAGAAGCTTTGAATATCGCATCTCCAGTTAGGTAGGTGGCCTGATGAAGCTGATCCAAAATAGCCTTTGGGGAGAGTTCTTGTTCAGGCTCAACAGCAGCTATTGCGATCACTTTTTGGGAGACATTTTGTGAATTCAGAGTGAATTCACCTTTGCACTGTGTATTTACAGGGGAGTCATTTTAAACAAGTTGTCGATAGATTTGTTCCATCTGATTTTACCACAGTGGTCCTTGGGGCTGTCCTGTCAGCTCTTACTCGATTATTTCATAATCTGTTTCTTAGTGAGCAGATGGTAAATTTCACTGAGTCATGCTACTCAGTCCTGATTAGGAAAGACTTTTAAAATGAAAACATTTGGCTGCTGTATCTCCCCCTCCTAGTCATCTGCCCTCAGGAAACAAAGGGTTGTTCTGCATTACTCTGAAAAGGTCACACTTTCTATTTTCAGTGCTCATTGGGTAGTTGGAAATACTGAAGAAGGGCAGGTGGGAAAGGTGTAGAGTTTTTTAGCTTTTCCTTGGATTGGATCGTGACTTTTCTTAGTTTTATGTGAGGTGAAATTCCAAGAACCTTAGCCCATCTAAGTTAAGATGAAAGTATAAAACTTTCCAAAGCAAATTAAAATATTTCACTGTTTGGGATTATTTATATCCCTTGTCTGTGCTACTGCAGTTTCTTCTATAACTGGGCTTCCTGTTTCAACTAACGCCTCTTTCTTACCAATCCATTTTCCATAAAGTGGGATGATCTTCAAATCATTCCACTCACTTCCTCCACACACCCTCCAATGGCTTCCCATTACATTTAAAACAAAATCCAAATTTTATTTATTATATGAGTGACCTACAGCTTGCTCTTTACTCTTTACATTTCAGCCATGAAATTTCATCTGGGGCCTTGTAAGTACTCTCTCTGGCAAGAATCCTTTTTTGTTTCCCCTGACTTTTTGCATGGCTAATTTAAATCCTTAACTTTACTATTGGTTACAGAGTTCGGAGCCTATACTTGTAAAAAAGAACAAGTTAAGATCAAATTAAATAGCTTTTAAAAAGAAAAAAACTTAATGCTGTTACCTCGAGGCA
This sequence comes from Aepyceros melampus, assembly GCA_006408695.1. Taxonomy (NCBI): domain Eukaryota; kingdom Metazoa; phylum Chordata; class Mammalia; order Artiodactyla; family Bovidae; genus Aepyceros; species Aepyceros melampus. Next base: position 81,276 of record SJXQ01002835.1, on the reverse strand, counting down.
GTGACAACAAGTTATTCATCTGGGATTGTTTATATGAAATTTTCTTTATATATTTTTACTTTGTGGGAGAACTATTTTTTATTGAGAGAAAATTCCTACCTCCTTTTCATTTGCTGAATACATGTTAGGATCTGCCCTTACTTGTTGCTTTCTCACTTTTAACCAAATTTAATGATAGTTGCTAGCATTTTTAAGTGCTTCCTGTGTGCCATGCATTGTTGTAAATATTTTACATGAATTAACCCATTTAATTGTCATAATAGTCATATTGTATAGAAAGTACTATTATTTTCCTTAATTTACAGAAAAGAAAACAGACATAGGGAATGATTAGAAAATGGTAAAGCCAGAGCCCTTGTTTCTGCTTGCAACCTTATATTAACCTCATATTAACCATATATTAACCTCATTTACTTTCACCTTCAGTTTCAAATCTGCCCGTCCTTAGATTGGTTCCCACCTTGATGCCAACTGTGGATATTGCTGATGTTCTTGATGCTGGCATCTGTGTGTCTCTTAGAGTCCAGATCATCAGACTCAGCATATAACTTAAATACTTGCTGGCAATGCTGAAATGGAGGTGAAGCAGTCCCTGACCTGAAGAAGCTCATAGACTTGTTAAAAGAGGTGGTTCTATTGTTGCATCAATGGTACAGTGGCATGCACGAGAGCTTGGGGCCCAGCCCTCACTCCCTGGGGACTCCCTGGCTTTACCCAGCTGTGGACTCAGTCCCTTGTCTTGTGCTTCCTGTCATCGGCCCCTTGCCTGGCTGTGATGGCCTTTCTTGCTCTAAGTGATAGATGTATCAGGGTCCCCAAAGACTACAGCTAGCGCATTCCAAGGGTGTGGCCCTTGAGGGTTTAATGCAGAGACATTTGTAGAAGTGGGAATAGGATTAAGGGATTAAAGATGGTGAAGAGGAGCAACAGCAGGGAGACATTACTCCTAGGCCTGAGGGCCGAGGGAAGAAGTGTGGTACCCGAAACTGAGGAGAGTGGGAGGAGTGGACAGTGGGGCTCCAGGCAGGAACTCTGCCACAGAGGGATGCAGGCACCAGAGTCATGGTGTGGCCATGCTGCTGGTGGCCTTCTCTTGGAACACCAACTGGAATTCCAAGAGCAAGGGGCCTTGGGAAGTGCAGTTCTGATGAGGTCAGCCCCCTGGGGTCAGAACAGGCTCTAGAAGACTAGGGTATGGATTGGAAGCTGAGGGTGAGTTTAAAGGGAGAAAAACCAACGCAATAGGTAACTTACTACTGCTTTCTGGTTACTTCTCTGGGTTCATCTTTTAGACCTATTTCTCTGCACACGTGCGTGCACGGTTAGTCATGTCCAACTTTTTGTGACCCCATGGACTGTAACCCACCAGGCTCCTCTGCCTATGGAATTCTCTAGGCAAGTATATGGGAGTGGGTTGCCATTTCCTCCTCCAATTTCTCTGACCTATGTTAATTATTAATCCATCCATCCTAAGTACTTAGTGTATATATCTTTGCTCAACCTGGGAAGCTCTAGAAATAACAGGTCTTGTCCTGAGGAATTCACAGTTTATGGTTGCTGTTCCCAGCTCATCCTCAACAACCAGATCCTGGTGTTCCCAGCTGTTTCTGTCTTCTATCATTATTTCCAGATCACAGTGACTATTAGCAATTGTAGGCCTCTGCCAATAAGTATTTCAAAGGGCACTGTATCAATGAGGGTTCTTGCATTTATAAGTGACAGAAAACTCAAATTGAACTAAGCAAAAACAAAAACAAAAACAAAAAATGTGGCATTTATTGGCTGATTACTGGAACTGAAGGGCATGAGGGTATTTGGGCTTCAGGCTTTGGTTGAGCGCTCTAATGGATCTCCTCCAAGGTGACCTTGTAGTTAAGTTCCTTGTGGTAAAAGGATGGCCGCCAGCAGCTCCAGACCCATCTCTTTCTCGAAGAAAAAATAGAAGTCCTTCACCTCCAAACCCAGCAGAAGTCTCCTTGCATCTCTGAATTGTTCTGAGGTGGGACTGTGACCTGTCAGGACAGCTTGGGCAGCATGATGCTTCAAAGGGCAGGAATGAGTCATGAGCCCCAGGAGAGAGCTCAGTGTCCTCAGAAGCCCTTGTACTAAGAGAGATGGAGGACGTGGTGAAAACAAGAGGTCCAAAAGGCAGACTAGGATATACCTGAACCTACTCTGGACATATTTTCAAGTTCTTTAAGTGCCTCAAATCTAAGCCTAAACTAGACCAGAGACACTTAATGATTCTGAGATTATAATTTTGTCTCTAAAATGTATCTGCATATGTTCTTTCTCACTCTTGCCTTTTCTCCTTTAACTAGAAACTCGAACATAAACGACCATCCTACACAAAAAATAAAAGATAGCATTGAATGTGCTATTTTGTGGATTCAGCTTATAGTTAGAAAGCAGAAAGAACAGAGTGTATTTTATTTGACTTATTTTTTCAGGCTCTTTGAAGTAGAAATCTAATTTTATCACTCAATCAGTTTGGCATTAAAGGATCCCAGAATTGAGTTCCATTAGTCATGTACTTTAATCTTGGTGTTGTATGGACTTAGAGTCAGACAGAAATTCTGGCTTATATAGAACCATGTACACTTGGTCAGATTGGTCATCTCTTGTGCCTTAATTTCTTCATAGGAAAATGGAAAGTATCATTCATGGCTAAATTGTCCCTCCCTTTCACATCTATGTCTTCATATCTGTGTCTCTATCCTGTATGCATATTTACATATAAACTCCCATTTAATCCTTCCAACTACCCTGCGAAGGGTAGATGATACCTGTTTTATACACGAGGAAATAGGCATAATGAGAGAAGTAACAAATTTATGTTCAGACAGTTTGTGTTGGTAAAGCTGGATGTGAAACCAGATCTGCCACATCCCCAAGCCTGTGTGCTTAGCTATCATTCCCAGCTGTCTTGTTGACATATCTCACAAGATCGGATGGTGTAGTGCATGCAGAGAGCCTACTAGCGTGGTGCAAGTTCCAGGCTAGGTGGCTGGAGAAGTCTGCAGATACATGATAGTGTGGCGTGATGAACCTAAGCAGGTACTTCCCTGACAGTTCTGCACCCGCACAGCCAAGGATGCTGTCTGCGCTTACCTGCATTTGGGGACCTAGGCATGCCACTTCAGTCTCTTGAGTCTCCCTTTCTCCATTTGTAAAAGAGGAGATGATAATATTGCAGAACTGTTAGGAAGGTTAAATGAGGTAACATATACAAATTCCATTTCCCCTTTCATCCCTACCTTACATCTCCATTTCTTTGGTTTGGAGGAATTCACAGGCTGTGAAAGAGTTTGAAGTTTTGAAACCTGTATAAAAGTCTGACTTCTGCATCTCCCCATTGCATGATGATTCCATGGCATATAATCTCCTTATTTTGTTTCTTTTATTTGTAAAGTACCTAATCCATAAGGTAGAGAAAATAAGATACTCCATGTAAAGAGCTCCCTACCTCTTTCCTTACCTGTCCCACTTCTACCCATTCTTCAAGCCCCCATCTAAAGTCAAAAGAGTCAAAATCGGAACCCCACCTTCTCCGTGAGGCCTTCATGACTGCTGTCCCAGCCACACCATTCTTCCTAATTTTTGTACTTTCTTCCTTTACCACCTTCTGTGTCCATTAAATTTACCAAACACAATTCTAGAGATGGGAAGCACTCCATAAAGAAAATCACTGCACTGGGAAGTTTGTTTAAATCAGATAATAGAAATGTTAAAATATGATAGAAATGTATTAAATAATTGCTAAATATTCTACATTTTTTAACTTCAGGGATTTAAGTTGCTTGGTAAAAGCTGCCTTAGAGGGGAAATAATACAACTGGGGAAAAGTTAGTCTTTCTTCTCATAAATTGTGAAAGAGAATTTTCTGGCATCTCTTGAAGTAACTGGGGGTGTCTGGGAATCAAGAATCTCAGATCCAGAGAAAGCATATTTTGCTCATGAGTATTTTTAGCTTATGTTGTGTAATAAGCCCTACTTTTGGATTTATTTACATGTAACTGTTTTTTTTTAAACATTTTAGATGGAACAAATTAAAAGGGCAAATAAACTGTTTACCAATGATTGTATATTTCTGAAGAAAACTTTGAACATCCCAGTTATATCAGAGAAGCCTTTGCTGTTTAATGGACTTAACTCAGTAGATTCTCCAGAAAATGAAACTGTTGATAGTTTTTCTCATGAAGAGGAGCTGGTAGCGGCTGGGGAAGACGTCTCACCTCCCAGCCCTCAAGAAGTGGATGTTCAGTCCATGCAGCCTGCGGAAGTATCAGCCAGAGATTTCCTGCAGAGGCTGGACTTGGAGATTAAGTTATCAACACAGGCAGCCAAGAAACTGAAAGAAGAGAGCAGGTAAAAATGCCCTGGAAAAATGTCAGAGGCTGAGTAAATTACTCTTAGGATGTCCTTGCTTGGTCAACTTGTCTTTTTTTTGCCTTTAACACTAGATTTTAATGCTAGAAAGGCATTTTTAATGTATAAAGTGTAAACAGAGCTACTGCATTCTATATAAAGCATTGTCTGTTGCAGTGCTTTTGTTTGTGGTACTTATAAAAAATTTACTTCTTTGCTTTAATAGCATAACTATCAGCTAAGCAATTCTGGAGAGTGTCCAAATAGACCTCTAGTTGATACCATCAGAGGAAGCAATGTCCTAGAGAATGCTTATAAAATGCTGTTCTTTATGAAACTTGTCAAGGACATTGTCTATTATTGGTTACCAGATGTTTCCTAAATAAGGTCTCATGTGAACTTTTCCCTTTGTTCTTTAATTTGGTACTAAGGCAAAACTTTCTTTTATAGAATCGATTTCCTTCTTCCTTTATGATTCCTAGAATGACAACAACTTACTGTGTTTTCTTTTTTGCCCTGGTTACCAGAAAGCTTGCAGCCAAAACTGGTCCTCAGTTCAACCTACCGTTGCTGATGGTTAATGTATTTTGTTGTTTAGTTGTTCAGTCGTGTCCAACTTTTTGTGACCCCACGGACTGTAGCCTACCAGGCTCCTCTGTCCATAGATTTCCCAGGCAAGAATACTGTAGTGGGTTGCTATTTCCTTCTCCAAGCAATCTTCCTGACCCATGGATTGAACTCGAGTCACCTGCTTGGCAGGCGGATTCTTTACCACTAAGCCACCTGGGAAGCCCTTAATATATTTTATCCTTCTTTTCGTAGTCTTGATTTTTAATTTCTGTTTTACACATCTTATTTTATATATATAAATATGCCTTTTGTTGTAGGTACCTCAAATCCTTTTGACAAAGGGGTAGGTTATTAAAGATACAAACAAATATAAATTTGAGTTTAATTAATTTATAATTTAATATAAATTTATATAGTATAAACAAATACAAATATATGACAAATACTATTCTTTATTCCAATAACTGAGACAGCAGTAAAATGAGGACAATGAAGTATACCTTAGTGTTTGTATTTTGTACAACTTTCAAGGCATGCATGATGTTATAAATTGATATAACTCCTACCCTGGATATTAAGTTGTACAATGAATATATGTATTTTCTGAGTACCATTTTTAAACACTGATTTTTGCTGTGTTTTTTTTTTTTTCAGAGATGAAGAAAGTCTCTATACAGCTTCCCTTTACACAGTTAGATGCTCAGGGAATTAATTTATAATTTAATATAAATTTATATAGTATAAACAAATACAAATATATGACAAATACTATTCTTTATTCCAATAACTGAGACAGCAGTAAAATGAGGACAATGAAGTATACCTTAGTGTTTGTATTTTGTACAACTTTCAAGGCATGCATGATGTTATAAAATTGATATAACTCCTACCCTGGATATTAAGTTGTACAATGAATATATGTATTTTCTGAGTACCATTTTTAAACACTGATTTTTGCTGTGTTTCTTTTTTTTCAGAGATGAAGAAAGTCTCTATACAGCTTCCCTTTATCACAGTTAGATGCTCAGGGAGCATAATCTAACCTGGTTAAGAGATGGCTGGATCATAAAGAAACCAACAACAGATGATTCAAAAGCATCCTTTTTGGATTTTCATAGCATACATCTTTAAATCACAATTAATTAGTTCCAGCTACGGCAGTTGCAATGAAGTCACTAGTTTCCTCAGGCTTTCTATAATTTTCAGTCTTTATTAGGGCATGATAGCAAAACTGCGTCTTAATGCTCATCACTTTTGCAGGTGGTGGTAGTTTTTAGACTAGCTTTTGTAAATAACTAGCTGACATAAAGCCTCAAAGACTATTTACATATTCAAGCTGAAACAATGTTTATTTCCTGAGAAATCCTAATTATGTGAAAAACACGGTTGCTGTTTAAGTGATGCTGATTTTGCTATGTGTTTATAACTTAAGTGCTATAGATATATATTTAGATATGTATGACTGTAAAGCAAATTTTGTCTGCTATTTTGTAAAAATAAACTACAGAAGTCTGAATGAGAAAATAAACTATGTTTTCATAATTGAGTCTTCAGTTTTTTTCAACAAGTGGGAATAATAGATAGATTTTTAAATTACAGTTTTAAATGGTGACAGCTTCTCTCATGATCTTTATTGTTATAATCACAATTTTGGAAAAGTTTCAAAAATCTAAAAGCAAATAAATTGCAATTACCAGTAACTTTTGCATCTAAGTAATATCTGAGTTGTGTTTCAGATATAGTGAAAACATGGGATATATCAAAGAAGAAGTAAACAACACCATGACTAGACACAATGGTAAATTCTAGCTTAAATTTCATTGATAAGTCATGTTATAGAATGTTGTACAGTCACTATTGCTCATTTGAAAGACTAAGGACTTAGCTTTTCAGTCACATAATTTGTCTTTTATATGTGTACAAGTTACAGCAGTAAATAAACTTTAAGCAATGTATTATTTATAATTAAATATTTTTATTGGAGTATGATTGCTTTACAGTGTTGCATCAGTTTCTGCTATACAATGAAATAAATCAGTGATATATGTACATATATCCCCTCCCTCTTGGGTCTCCCTCCTACTCATCCCCCCATCTTACCCCTCTAGGTCAGTATCACAAAGCACCGAGCTCAGCTCCCTGTGCTACACAGCAGGTTCCCACTCCTTATCTATCTTACATGTGGTAGAAAGTGAAAGTGAAGTCGCTCAGTCGTGTCCGACTCTTTGCGACCCCGTGGACTGTATGAAGCCCGCCAGGCTCCTCCGTTCATGGGATTCTCCAGGCAAGAATACTGGAGTGGGTTGCCATTTCCTTCTCCAGGGGATCTTCCCGACCCAGGGATCGAACCCAGGTCCCCTGCATTGCAGGCAGACACTTTAACCTCTGTGGATATTTACATGTGGTAGTGTATGTATATATGTCAATCCTTATCTCCCAGTTTGCCCCACTCTCCCCTTCCACTACTCCCGGGTCCACACACCCATTCTCTATGTCTGCGCCTCTGTTCCTGCCCTGCACATATGTTCATCTGTACCATTTTTCTAGATTCCACATATATGCCTTAATATATGATACTTCTTTTTCTCTTTGTGACTTACTTCCCTGTGTATGACAGAACTCTAGGTTCGTCCATCTCACTACAGCTGACTCAGTTTTTTTCTTCATGTGGCTGAGTAACATTCCATACAATTAAATATTTTCTTATTTCAGTGTCTATTCAGGAATCAGGTTAAATAAATCTTTCAGCTTCCACAAAAAGTCCTTGTATTTATCCCTCCTAAAAGGAATCTTCTTTCCTTCTGTGAGGCAGGAAGGACCTTTTTCCCTTCTCCCTCTTTTCTCTTTCCTCATTTTCTTCTCCATCTGGTTCCTCCATGTATTCCATGAAAATGGAAACAAGTGCCCTCGGGGGTTACTGCAACAGAACGTGCAGTACCAGAATTGCACAGATTCACCCCTTAAGGCTGACCAACAGGGTACATTGTCACCCTGTTATTTAATTTATATTCAGAGTACATCATGAGAAATGCTGGACTGGATGAAGCACAAGCTGGAATCAAGACTGCCAGGAGAATTATCAATAACCTCAGATATGCAGATGACACCACCCCCCTTATGGCAGAAAGTGAAGAAGAACTAAAGAGCCTCCTGATGAAAGTGAAAGAGGAGAGTGAAAAAGTTGGCTTAAAGCTCAACATTGAGAAGACTAAGATCATGGCATCTGGTCCCATCACTTCATGTCACATGGATGAGGGAACAGTGGAAACAGTGTCAGATTTTATTTTGGGGGTCTCCAAAATCACTGCAGATGGTGACTGAAGCCATGAAATTCAAAGATGCTTCCTCCTTGGAAGAAAAGCTATGACCAACCTAGACAGCATATTAAAAAGCAGAGATATTACTTTGCCAACAAAGGTCTGTGTAGTCAAAGCTATGGTTTTTCCAAGAGTCATGTGTGGATGTGAGAGTTGGACTATAAAGAAAGCTGAGCACTGAAGAATTGATGCTTTTGAACTGTGATGTTGGAGAAGACTCTTGAGAGTCCCTTGGACTGCAAGGAGATTCAACCAGTCCATCCTAAAGGAGATCAGTCGTGAATATTCATTGGAAGGACTGATGCTGAAGCTGAAACTCCAATACTTTGGCCACCTGATGCGAAGTGACTTATTTGAAAAGCCCCTGATGCTGGGAAAGATTGAAGGCAGGAGGAGAAGGGGATGACAGAGGATGAGATTGTTGGATGGCATCATTGACTCAATGGACATGAGTTTGAGCAAGCTTGGAGAGTTGGTGATGGACAGGGAAGCCTGGCATGCTGCCATCCAGGGGTCACAAAGTCAGACACGACTGAACGACTGAACTAAACTGAACAGGGGCATGAATGGAAAACAGCTGTTTGCCCTTGTCTTAAATTTCTCGCTTGTTCATAATGTACATAATCCCTTGTGTTTTGGGTTTTGTCCCCTAATTTTGCCTCATGCTTTTTTTCTCATGATAACTGCTCATTTTTTCCCCTCACATTATTATTATTTTTGCTATACAGTTATCTCTTGATCATGCTTTGCTATTTTCTTGTAGCCACTAGTACCTGCATTATGGGGAGGGAGTTGAGAAAGCAGAAAAGTAAAAGAAAAAAAAAATTAGGAAAGGAAACAGTCATGTATATAAGCAAAGGTCAAGGCCTCTTAAAAAAGTCCAGGAATTATTTTTAATTTAAAGAGTTTTTATGATAATATGAAATTTGAGAGTAATCCAAAAGATGAAAATCCAAAAATACTATCCAGAAGACAAATTGGAAACGAAGGGCACAATCTCAGAAATATTTTTCTGAGTATTTTATTTTTGCCTAAGGTCTCTCTTAGCAATTTCTAGCCAAAACATCTCTTCCCTCATCTTCAAGATACTGAAAACTGAATTCACCGAGGCCACAGTCACACTGTGCTGGGCTAGAGTCCTTTAGTCAGTGCCTTGCACACAGAAGCACTGTGGAGGCGAAACCGAGACAAGAATCTGGGTTCTAATCCCGGCTTTATCATATCTTGGCCATCAGAGTTTGGGTATGTCCAATGCCCTTTCTGTGAACCAGTTTCCTCATGTATAAAACAGGACTGACAATCTCCTGTCTTGTTTATCAATAGGCGCTAATGAATATCAGTGTGCTCTGAAAGCTACAATGAACTCCCCTAGTAAATACCTTATTTTAAAAATACTGCATAAATATTTAGGTAAACAGACAAGTGAACGGAGAAAATGCTTGGGTCACAATCAGTTAATTCTCTCTAATGTAGAAGCAGCATTTTTGGACTACAGGTCATAGTGAAATCGAGTCATTTATCAAAGATGAGTCATTCAAATAATCTGACTCATTGTGCTTTGGCAAGTATAGTTCAGGCAAAGATGTTTTAGTTCCTTCTCATTATTCACCAGTGGGCACTGGCTTTTCTAAAACATTATGAGTTTTGTTTCTCTGTGTGTCAGGCTGTGGGTTTTGTTTTTGCAACTCTAGAGAAGGTGGGGAGAAGCAGCAGTGGTCTCCTCCCCATGAAAACACCATTTGTAGCTTCTCTGTATGTCCCCCATTCCTCACCAAAAACTGAATATGAGGTAGGGGTGTTCAAGACAGGTAGCAGAAGCCATCCGAAGTAAGATAGCCGATATACGAAGCATTATGTTATTTTTATGATTTTCAACTGAAATATACAGAAAATATATAATTAATTTATACTGAATAATACATTTTCAAAGCATTCTTTGGTTTGTTAACTCAAAGCATATAGTTCCTTCTCACTATTCACCAGTTGGCACTGGCTTTTCTAAAACATTATGAGTTTTGTTTCTCTGTGTGTCAGGCTGTGGGTTTTGTTTTTGCAACTCTAGAGAAGGTGGGGAGAAGCAGCAGTGGTCTCCTCCCCATGAAAACACCATTTGTAGCTTCTCTGTATGTCCCCCATTCCTCACCAAAAACTGAATATGAGGTAGGGGTGTTCAAAACAGGTAGCAGAAGCCATCCGAAGTAAGATAGCCGATATACGAAGCATTATGTTATTTTTATGATTTTCAACTGAAATATACAGAAAATATATAATTAATTTATACTGAATAATACATTTTCAAAGCATTCTTTGGTTTGTTAACTCAAAGCATTAACACTTCAGGAGGAAGCATCACTGCGTGTGGTTTCTTGACTGTGTCTGTGGTGGTGGTCGAGGAAGAGGGGTTGCAAGGATCTAACATTCATTAACCTTGTCCTCCAGGGAAGCTCATCTGCAAGCTTTGGTTCACAGGGAAGGGAATGATTTTTTTAAAAAAACTTTTTATTTTATATTTGAATGTAGCTGATTAACAATGTTGTCATAGTTTCAGGTGGATAGCAAAGGGGCTCAGCCATACATATACATGTGTCCATGGTCTCCCAAAGAAGGGAATGATTTTTATCTTTATATTTACCCTTCCAAGCTTCTCAGGTGGCGCTAGTGGTAAAGAATCTGCCTGCTAATGCAGGAGATGCAAGAGACGTGGGTTCCATCCCTGGGTCAGGAAGATTCCCTGAACGAGGAAACAGCAACCCGCTCCAGTATTCTTGTCTGGAAAATTCCATGGACAGAGGAGTCTGGCAGGCTATAGTCCATGGGGTTGCAAAGAGTCAAGAACATACATCTATCTACCCACCTCCCTGGTTCTCCTGCTCTCTGTTGAAAAACCTTGGCTTGGATCAAATTCAGTTTGGATAACTTGAGTCTGTTATCAATTTTTACCTTGCTTTATGTAGTATTTTATGACCTCATTTTTCTTCTTGGAGAGTACATAGTTCGGTATCCCTCTTAAGAGAAAAAGTCAGTTTCTGAAATCCCACTAATAGGAAATGTTGGGAGTGGGGAGAAATGGTTAATAAATCCAGCAAATCCTATGCCTATTTTTCAGGTCCCTTTTTGTGCCATTGGGCCTGATAAAGAGCCAGCTGCTGCTGCTGCTGAGTTGCTTCAGTCATGTCCGACTCTGCATGACCCCATAGACAGCAGTCCACCAGGCTCCCCCATCCCTGGGATTCTCCAGGCAAGAACACTGGAGTGGGTTGCAATTTCCTTCTCCAGTGCATGAAAGTGAAAAGTGAAAGTAAAAATTGCTCAGTCTTGTCCAACTCAGAGACCCCATAGACTGCAGCCTTCCAGGCTCCTCCACCCATGGGATTTTCCAGGCAAGAGTACTGGAGTGGGTCGCCATTGCCTTCTCTGAAAGCCAGCAGGGGTAGCCAAAAAAGCTGATAGCTACACTTTAAGCTCTAGAGGCTTCGAGGAAATGTGAATTTATTTCAGCTCCCGAAAGGGAAGAGGTACAGAAGTGACATCTTGTAACAGATAGTCTATGAGGTGCTTTGGTACCCAGCATGCCTTGAAAACAGAGCCCCCTAATTCTTCAAGGGGGGGTATTTGTATGTGTGAACAGTGGAATGAGGGTCCAGCTTTAAGTTCACTCCATTACAGGCTTTTCCAAAGCAACATATATCTGGTTATAAAATGTAAATCTATAAGGAAATAAGAATTCTATATACAAACTCTCAGCTTACATACAACTTTACTTTTCAGATAGTATTTATGGCAAGAAAGCTATTGTTTTCACCACTTTTAAGAGTAACTACTGTAAATTCAGCACTTTAATAATCATTGGGTCAAAATAACTTTAATCACAGAATTAGAAGTGTTTCAAGCTACACTACATTTTCTGAAACAGTTAAAAGACTCCTGGGTCTTTTGCCATTTTTACAGGCTACTGTAAATACGCTTAATAGCATCGGCTTCTTCTTTATCAAGGATGCCTTTCTCCACATAAGCATCAGCTTGTTGGTTGATGAAGTCCCTCATCTTTGAAAGGTCATAATCTGGAAAATATCATTTGAGTATCATGAGCAAAGATCAGGAAAGCACAATCCATTACACTGATTACTATTGGCGAAGCATTTTGTGCAACACAGTTACCATGCCCATCTTTCACAAGGGAAGGCATTTTAGTTCTTGGTATTGTTGCAGTAGTTTGCAGCTTCCAATCATGTTTATATACATTATATTATCCCATCTGCTTTTCATCACAACAGTTTGAGGCATTCAGGTGGGGAGAATAGCCCTCATTTGACCAGAAAGGGAACAGGTTCATAAACCAGGGCTTCACAAACTTTAATGTTTATATTAATCACCTGGGGCTCTTGGGAACTTGCAGATCTGTATTCAGCAGGCCTGAGCGGGGGAGGGGGACCATATTCTGCATTTTAAACAAGGTTTCAGGTGATGTTGATGCTGCTGGTCCAGGAAACACACTGTGGGTAACAAGACCCTAAAGCTTAAGTTCCTTATTCAAGGTCACACAGCTAGTAAAAGTTATGATCAGAACCAGGTGCTCTGACTTCTTCAACTTGTTACACTGGGTAAGCCCACGTTGCTATGACAACCCACTTTTTTTTATATTAAGATTACCTTGATTTTCATGTTGTTTGAATTGTATGCAGGGAGTGAAAAGCGAAACCATAAGCTCTTTGTGGTTCCTCTGTCCTACTTAAACAAAAAATTTATGTAAACCATTGAACCATCCACAAAAAACAAAAAGATCCTCAACCAAATAAGGAGGCTGCTGGTGGCATCTTTCTGAAGGCTTGGAAAAAAACCCCACATCTTCCCTTGATGCTTTAAGCATTATATGCTTATTGTTTTAAAATAGGGAAAATATAGAAACACTAAATTAGTATTTAAATCACTTGGATTCTATTGTCATTGATAACCACAGTGGATATTTTGTTCTGTTTCCTTTTAGCTTTTCAATGTATATCTCAACACAGTCGTGATCACAGGGTACATTTAACCTTATATTAATAACTAATTCCCTTCACTTAATTTACACAGTGAACATTGATATTCCTCAGAAACATCATTTTAAATAGCTACATACAATACATCCGAGGGAGGCATCAAAATGAATGACACACGTCCCCCATGATTGGGCACGTAGGTCTTCCATGACACCCCCTAGACCATGAGCTGCCTGAGGCTGAGTTTCTTGGGTGCCATGCCATTCATCTTGGCTGTTGGCAGCCCCTGGAACAAAGTTCTGCCTTCTGTCAGTTTGTAAAAGGAAGAGAAAGGACGGTGGGGGGAGGCAAGGTGTGGTACAAAAGCTCTGAGCATTCCACGGCCACCTTTAGCCAGCCTGAATAGAAGCTGAACCTGGGTCACTCGGGCATCTTTAAGCCTCTGCATGAAAGGAAGACCAGACTAGAAGGACCCCTTTACAAGGATCAGGTGTTTATCATATCAAGGTGAGCTGAGGCACAGAGAAGAGGTGGTTAGGAGGGCATTTGCTCCTTTTGGTTTGAACACGGCCGTGACGATTGAAGAGACAAGTAGCAGCGCTGAGCATTTTACAACCGCGTCTTATTTGCTCCTCACAAAGCCCCACGAGGAGAGCATTAGTGTCCCCATTTCAGAGATGAACAGACAGACAGAGGAGGTAAGTCACTTGTTCGGGTTATGATAGAATCAGGCTCTGAATTCAGGTCTGTCTGAGGTCACTGCTTTGATCATTCTATGGCCTTGAAGTACTGACTGTGCAGCATCTAACACATGCAGGACATTCAATAGGTGCTTGGAGGCTCTATTTCGTTTCAGTTTTGACTCCCATTCTCTCAGGCACGAGTTACAGAATCAGGCTGAGTGTATATCTTGTGCGCACCTCACAAGTAGCTTCCTGTCCGACTCACAGGGCACCAAGAGGCACTGGTTCAAATTATTAATAACACTGGCTTTTCAGAACCAGTTCTGGGTCAGTATCTTTAGTGGGACAAAAGGCAAACTCCCCCAAAACATCTGTGAACAGATGATTTGAATAGACAAACAGGAAAATATTTTGCTTTCTTTTGAAATGGAAAAAAGGAAAAATTTTGAAATGGAAAAAATGGAAAAAGCTCTTCTTATAAAGATGTTATAAACATGGCTGTCACTGTGTGAAAATGGGGGTGGAAAACCAGGATGGTGCAGAGGAAAGGCTGTCGGAGCCGCTCCCAGTTCTGCCCTAGCTGGAGGTTAGAGTGCACCAGGAGTAGCTACCTTGCTAACTTAAAAGGTTTTAAGGTTGTTAAGACTCAAAAAGGATAAGGGCTATTATTCGCTTTTTGAAAAGTACAGGCTTTCTTTTTAAGCCTGCTTAAGATTTCATTATTCTCCTCATTGTCACATCATGTGGACCTCCCTTTCCTGAATTTGGGAAGTAGATTCGGGTCACCCCAGGCCCCTGTCAAGCAAAGGGCATCTGCAGAGGGTAAGGAAGGTCAGAACCAATGGTAAGATTTCCTGTTCACAGTGTCCCAGCCACTGTATGGCTCTAGGACCTGGGTCTCCACAGGCTTTGAGAGATGACCCAGATCAGGAAGAGCACATTTAAATGTAGTGGAGGAAGAGCTCTCTGTTTCTGCCTTGAGAAGGATGAAATACATGTCACCCTCACTTGCTAGAGGCAGAAGGAAGCAGACCCAACACTATCATTCTGAAGTTTATTCATAAAGCCTTCAATATGCAAGCACTAGAGTTCCATGCTTTACTAGTTGGTCATTTCTAGAACAGAAAGATTGAATTGCAGGATGTTGCCGGTTATGACCAGAAGTCAGACTTATGTGTTAATCAGTGAAAGAAAGAATATAAATACTATGGTTGGTGCATACAATTTACACTGAATTTTGGTACATACTGAATGCATTTTGGTACATACTGTATTATACTGATGCTAAGATAAACTTTATAAAAATTTTAAAGTCTTTCCATTATTAATGGCATGTTATAATTTTTCTTCTGAAGTACATGAAGCGATGGTGCATTTTTCAATCAATGACAGATTGGTGAAATATGGTTCATGTGACTTTTAATGGAAATGACAGCAGGCTAATTCATATCATTTTGAACCAAATGAAATAAAGTATGTGTAAAGGCCTGATAATAATTTCCATCTTGCTCGACTTGTATGATCACAGGCTAAAGGAGTGCTGAAAACACCTCTTGTTCCCACTGTGTTCTATCTCATCAGTTCTCAAGCTTGGCTGTACAGTGGAATTAGGAGAACTTAAAAAATACTGATGCCTGGGTCCCCTTGAGCTTGACTTAGTGGTCCTGTGGGCATTAGGAGATCTGGCAGGTGACGTGAATGCATTTTAAAGTTTGAAAAGCCCTGCTCCTCTCATTTTAAAAGCATCAACTACTCTGGCTAGAACCCTGGAAATCATACTAGAATCCTCTCTCCATGTGGCTCTGGAGTTTCTCCTTTCTCCCCCTGCCTCACCTTGATTTAAGTCCCATCCTACCTGCTCCAAATCCTTGCCTCCTATCTCTTGCCTGGTTGCTGGGGTTTTATTTTTTCAATCTGTAACCACACTGCTGCCAGAAAGACTTCTCAGTCGTTAACCTAATTAAGCCCTGATTTAGTCTCCTCTGGCTAAAATTAACCTCCTTTGCAGGGTGCACAAGCCTTTTCCTGACTTGGCCGCTGCCCATCTCCCGGCTCTGTCTGTGGGTCCTCCTAACAGAGCACCCCAGTGCTCCTGGGAAAATGAATGGCTCCAGTCCCCAGAATGCCTCACTCTCTTTTGTCCATTTATGTCTTTGGGCTCAGTGTTCCCTCGGCCTCCATCTCTCCTCACTCAAAAATTCTTCCTTGCCTTTCCAGCACAGGCTTTCCTGCAGCCCTTTCTCCCAGTGTAAAGAGATGTGCCCTCTCCTCTCTCTCTCTTCACCACCATGCTCATCATGTTAGCCCTGAGTGAGGCCCACCAGAGCTTTATTGATGGTGTGAGTAATTTGGCAGGGGGTGGGGTTGCAGCATCTTATGGTCCTTCACATTTCTGGCACTCAGAACAGAGTCTGGTTCTGTGATTTAAGTGAGTGACTGCCTTTGTGACTGCAGGGTGCATGCAATAGGAGCTCAGGAAATGTTTAAGATACTTCAAGAGAAGAGGACAGGGTAGACAAAAGATTGACGAAATGTTGATAATTATTGAAGGTGGGTGATGGGTCCGTCGGGATTTATTATACTATTTTCTCTGCTTCTGTTTGACATTTTTTCATGACAAAATGGAAAAGAAAATGCCTTTGCTTGAAAGGATGATTTGAAAAGTGAGAGAAATGGAGGTCTGTTCCCTTTTGCATCTGAGGGGTGGTGCCAAGTCTTTTGGGCTGAGAGGGGACTTTAGCCTAATTTGACTATGAGAGTCTTTAATAACAGTTCCTGGGAATTCCCTAGTGGTCCAGTGGTTAGGACTCTGTGCTTTCACTGCTAGGGGCCTGGGTTCAATCCCTGGTTGGGAAACTAAGACCCTGAAAGCTGCATGGCTAATAAAAAAATACAAAATAAGAGCTCCTGACAAATGGGTAATGTTTGCAATTAACAAGCACACTAAATCCTTACCTTCTTTATTTTCCTTTTTGTTGTGTTTCTTCAACCAATCAATATTTTTTCTGATGGCTTCCAAATAGGCTTCTGTTTTCCCTGAAAAAGTTAAGAGCACCTATATTAAACACTCATAAAACCATCTGCATCTCTTTGTAAAGATCACACTTCTGTTAGAGACCATGAACAAACATTGGACTTATCGAGCACTTGCTGGAGAGCGTCCCTAACAGGGATAAGCATCCAGGAGGCAGGTCCAAATTGGTAACGTCAAGGGGCCATTATCTCCCACACACAAATAAATACAGTTTATCTTGGCAAAGAAGAGTTTGATTCAGTTCACTGGATGGGTTGTTTCCTACCAGTCTCAGATTGGTTCATTTCCGGTTAGGGATGGTTCTTTCAAACTAAGGTGTATTATCGGGTCAAGAACTGAATCAGAGTGGCAGATACTTAAGAATTCAACACCAAATAAGTGATAAGTCCAAGTCTATGGCTTTGGATAAGCTGCACACAGGCCTTCTGTCCAATCTGGGAGGGAGTGTGTAAACACTCAGATGAAAAGGAGACCTGGACCTCATTTCAAGGCTTGGATGGAGAACTTTAGAGCTCCTTCTAGTATGAATAAAACTCCCCTGCATGGAAAACTCTTTGACAGGCTTTAAGTGTGGCAGGAGGATATGGGCATCACTGAAGTATCCGCTCTGTGATATCCTTTAGATGCACTGTTGTCTGCAGTGTGTAGGTATTATCATCAGCTTGGGTGAAGGTGAAGTCGCTCAGTCGTGTCTGACTCTTTGCAACCCCGTGGACTGTAACCTACTAGGCTTCTCCGTCCATGGGATTCTCCAGACAAGAATACTGGAGTGGATTGCCATTTCCTTCTCCAGGGGATCTTCCCGACCCAAGGATCGAACCCGGGTCTCCCGCATTGGAGGCAGACGCTTTAACCTCTGAGCCACCAGAGATGAGGAAACTAAGGCTTAGAGAGGCTAAGTGATTTCTTGAGGCCATACAGGAGATAACAGAGCTGAAATTATGACTCTGGTCTGGCTAAGTTTCTGCTACCTGCTACTTATCTAAAAGAAAAGACTTGTATTCAGACATGGACACTGATGTAGCCTTGTTCTGTATCAGTCAACCATCTCCTTGATCAGTGAGTCCCTAATGCTTAGAGTGTCTGCACCAAGAGATCAGGTGACCTGAAGAATACTGGATGACCCAAGGAAAACACGCCTTCAAAGTCCAGGGCCTTTGCAGAAGCAACAGCTGCCAGGGCTCAGTGCGGGGACCATCTGTTCTGAACCCTCTTTGAGCCCTGTTACCTCTAGTCTCCTAACCAGCCCTCTTGGTTGAGCTTCCTGTACTATGTGCTTACTATGCACCAGTGGCTGTGTTTTGTATTCCCAAATACATGATCTCTTTTACTCATCACAACAACCTTTTGAGCTAGTCCTATTTAATCCTCATTTTAATAGGTGAAGAAACTGAGACTTAGAGACAGGAAGTAACATGCTGAAGATCACAAGGCTACTACGTGGTAGAGCCAGGCTTGAAGCTGGGAACATCTGACTACAGTCCATGAATAGTAATGTTGCCTTAAGATTTGCTGATGTTTCAGTTTCCACTACATTCACCTAAGTGACTTCCTGATCTTGTAAGCCCACTCTTACCTCCCCACTGGGTTGCATGTTAACTGGTCCCCAAAGAAGCACAAAGAAACTCCTTTGCAAAAGGAGATAAGTGAACAAAAGAAGAGAGTCAGAATTTCTAGTCCCTATTCACTTCAATTGCCTGTGTAGAAAAGCCTTGATTTTAATTCTTTGCTTTTAAGAATGTTAAAGCACATGAAAGACCAATGTCCACCAACTGATGTCATAACATTGCAAGACAAAGAATGTAGAGATTTTCACTGTCTATTGTCCTTTTCTAAGAAGAACATTTGGATTTGGTAACAACAATAATAACAAAACAAACAAATGAAACAAAACCAAAAACCAGTGTTCTCTATTTTATATTCTGTTAGAAAAGGCATTTTGAACAAGGAAAGAAATCTTAGTGTAGACTATTTCTAAAGAATGTAATTTCATTATTTTTAATGAGTTTAAATCAAATTAGTGTTTCTCATAGAGTTTGCTTTAATGAACAGTTAATAATTTGTCATTAGCACATCAGATAATAGAGTTTCTAAAACATTTGAAGAGTTGACTCATTGGAAAAGACCCTAATGCTGGGAGGGATTGGGGGCAGGAGGAGAAAGGGACGACCGAGGATGAGATGGCTGGATGGCATCACAGACTCAATGGACGTGAGTCTGAGTGAACTCTGGGAGTTGGTGATGGACAGGGAGGCCTGGCGTACTGCGATTCATGGGGTCGCAAAGAGTTGGACACGACTGCGCGACTGAACTGAACTGAAAACATTTGAGGATGTGTGAAAATAGTCTTGTTCTTTGAATAATTTTAAGCATTCTTCCCACAATCTTACCTGTGATATCATATCCTAATATGGAGAGCTTATTTTTTAATTTTTTAAAATTTGTTTTATTGAACCATAGTTTTACAATGTATTCTGCTGCACAACAAAGTGATTAAGTCATACATATATTCTTTTCCATTACTGTTTATCACAGGATATTGAATATAGTTTCCTGTGCTATACAGTAGGACCTTGTTGTCTATCCTTCCTATATATAATTGTTTGCATCTGTTAATCCCAAACTCCCAATCCATCCCCCTACCCTCCCCCCACCTTCCCCCAGCAGTGGCAACCACATCTGTTTTTCATGTCTGTGGGTCTGTTTCAGTTTCATAGATATTTGTATCGTATTTAGCTTTCCCATATAAGTGATATCATAGTCTTTGATTTTCCTCTTTCTGACTTCACTTCATATGATAATCTCTAGGTCCATCCGTGTTGCTGCAAATGGCATTACTCCATTCTTTTCATAGTTGAGCAGTATTCCACTCTATGTATGTACCACATCTTCTTTATTCATTATCTGTTGATGGACATTTAAGCTGTTTCCATGTCCTGGCTATTGTGAATAGTGCTGCTATGAACACTGGGTACATGTACCTTTGTGCGTTAGTTTTCTCCAATATATGCCCAGAAGTGGAACTGCTGGATCATATGGCAGTTCTATTTTTAGTTTTTTAAAGAACCTCGAAACTGTTTTCCATGGTGCTTGCACCAATTTACTTCCTACCAACAATGTAGGAGGGTTCCCTTTTCTCCACACCCTGTGGAGAGCTTATTTGAGAAAAGGAGTATCACAGCTTAGTTTCTGTTTATATATTGCATTAAAAATTCTCAATTAGAGTAAAATATAAATATGAGGTTTTGACCATAGTGTAGCAGACACTGTTGACGCCCCACCCTCATGCTTCCGTTATTCCAGATATGCTAACATAGGAGCCCTCAGCTAAGGGTGGACAGATTTGGCAGATATACACCCCAGCTTCCTTGGGCTCATTTCTCACGGTCCCCAGAGGTCTGAGCCTCTCTGCCCACAGTTGAAGTCTGCTCAGTAACACACTGTAGTGGCTCCTTTGCCTCCCCTGTCTCACAGACCTGTCCCTCAGTAGAGCTTCCTGAGGTCACCCTCCAATGAAAAATTCCACCTCAAATCCCCTTCTCAGCATCTGCTTTGAAGGGAACCCAACCTAAGACAACTGGAAATAGGGAGACCCAGCATCATCTTGTCAGGCTGGTTTTTGCTCAGTGACCAATAACCTATGAAAATGGTGTTGAATTTTAAAAGTATGATATGCATGAAAAATAATTTTATTCACCATATTAACGTTATCAACCCACAACAAAGAATGAATTTACTATAAATTTAAGAAAACTAGACTGTAACCCATTAAAAGGCATCACTTTGCACAGATTCTTTTGTGTTTTTGTTTGGTAATCTTGGGACTTTCCTGGTGGCTAAGACTCTAAGATCCCAAAGCAGGGGTCTTGGGTTCAGTCCCTGGTCAAGGAATTGCCACATGCTGCAAATAAGAGTCACATGTCGCAGCTAAAGATCCCACATGCCACAACGAGGATGGAAGGTCCCACAAGCTGCAACTAAGACCAGGTGCAGGCCAAACAAAGAAACATACATTTTTAAAGAAGACTACTATTCTGTGGATCGTAACATATGGATTAGGATAGTTTCCCTAACTTAAAATGGAACCCCCCATCACCGTCATTCCCATTTTCTGCTTAATTTTTATCATAATACGTATCACTTTCTATCATATAATTTATTTATTAAGTTTATTATTTGTCTTCCTCCCTTAGAAACAGTTCTTGTCAATGTACCCTCATGCCTAGAATAAAGCTTGACACATAATAGTAGACAATAAATATTTGTTCAATGAGTAAATGGATGAAGCCTTCTTATATAGAAGCTAATTATAATCAGAAGATTGTTTTGTGAGCATGGAATCCAAACCAGGGAAACTACAATTTTAATAAAGAATAAACTGGTCTTCCTCCCTCCCTTCCTTCTTTCCTTCTTTCTTCAAAATATTAATTGCTTATTTACAAGACTTGAAATTTAATCGTTCTGAATTTAAATGGTAGTTACATCAGAAACAATTTTAAAACACCTATGAATGTACTAAACAAACTATATTCACATGGCATTTAATCTTCACAGAGCTCTATGAAATCAGCGTTATTGGTCCCATTTCACCCATGAGGAAACTCAGGCTTAGAGAGGGTAAGTGATGTGCCCAAGCAGGCAGCTGAGTAAGGGTCAGAACCTGAACCAGAGTGAATCTGGGGCCTCTAATGAATGGAACTGGGTAAAATTCACCCTTTAGACTGGAGATACAGTGCCTGTTGTCGTTACCAAACTGGCCAACCAACAGGCAGTGTTTCTCCATCTTGGCTGCACATTGGCTTCACTTGGGAGAGCTTTTAAAAATCCTGATGCCCGGGTCAACTCCTCATACCAATTACATCAGAATATCTGGAGGAGGGACTAAGTATCAGGATTTTTTTTTTTTTAACCATCCTGAGTCGATTTGAATGTGGGGCAAAGTTTTGGAACCAGTTTCACTCGTACTGAACCCCCCCGTCCCCCCCCCACTACATTTGCTGGTGCACTGGAAAAAACAGGAATAAAATCAGGTGTCTCTCTGCCCTCAGAGAAGCAGCTGGTTCCTATTTACATTTCCTCTTCTCAGGAGCTGTAAAGCAGATCTTTTATTTACACAGTGTGCACTGAAAGCCCATGAGAGTCTACTTTGGAAAGCTGGCCTATTTTCAAATTAATTTCAGCTTCCTTTGGAAAAAAATAGCTCATGGCTGAGGTAATATGGCACAAGCCTTAAAACATATGCTGAAGCAGATGGGAAGAGGGCCAGAGTCAAGATGTAGCCCTGCTTTTCTGACTGTTCTGGTTCTCAGCCCTGCAAGAGAAATATCCTTGTATATACATGAATTTGTTCTGATTCTGACATGCTCCTGTGATCTGCCAACATCCCCCTCCAAAAAAAAAAAAACACCAAAAAACAAAAAAAACAAACAAAAAACCCAACTCTGTAGAAATCAGTATGTTTAACCTACTGAATATTGGATATACTAAAGATACTAGATGTTCAGAAACAGTGCTTGTGAAAATTGTTTGATATATTGCTTAAAATTCTGTGCAGTAAAGATTGTACAAGTACAGGTTTGAACAAAGCAACTGATACTGGTATCATGGATGCCAAGGTGGGTCCCAGAGCCATTCAGTTAAAAAATTTCAGTGGGAATTCCCTGGTGGTCAATCCTGGGGATTCCTGGGTTCAATCCCTAGTTGGGGAACTAAGATTCTACAAGTTGAAGCATAAACAAAAACAGAACAAAAGAGTTTGTGCAAAGTGATGCCACTTGACATGCCTGCAAGATGCAGCAGGGGATGCTGGGAGGGATGAGCCGTGGTGGGAGTCAAGGGACAGAAGTTCAAGGCCCAGCTCTATCACTGTTTGCCTGTAAGCTCTTGGGTGAGTCAGTTCACCTTCTGAAACTTGGTCTGCTGCTGCGGCTAAGTCGCTTCAGTTGTGTCCGACTTTTTGCGACCTCAAGGACTGTAGCCCGCCAGGCTCTTCTGTCCATGGGATTCTCCAGGCAAGAATACTGGAGTGGGTTGCCATGCCGTCCATCAAGGGATCTTCCTGACCCAGGGGCCAAACTTACATCTCTTATGTCTCCTGTATTGACAGGTGGGTTCTTTACCACTAGCACCACCTGGGAAGCCAGAACCTTGGTTTACTTATTTGTAAATTCAGGAGTGAATTCTGAAAAGAAGACTCATGGTTTCTACACATGGGGAGAAATTCTCCTTTGCTCTCCTGCACAATCTTGTGTTGGTGGTAGGTCTCCAGCCTACCTGAGCTCCTGGCACATTTGCTGACTCACTGGGAGAAGACGGCTTCACTATTTTTGGTCCTTTCTAACAGAATGCCTTGGGGCTTGCATCAAGGCATGAATTTTCTCCTCTTATGTTGCTTTAAACATAAAAGCATCTCCATGAGTTAGTTGACTTTATTATCAATTTATTAATTAAATAAGCTGCTTTCTCTTTTTTGGCTTCTGTAAAGAAGATAGGGGAGTGATAGGATATTTAGGGAAAAGTTATCTTAGAGATCATCTTTTTCAACTTAATTCCATTATCTAGCCATAAAATTGACAAATGATAGCACTGGAATGAGTTTATGGGTATCGTAATGCTTATATCGCCCCTTGGATGATTTTTTAAAAAGATTTTCAGTGACTCATAGAGAAAAAGTGAAAGAGTAAACATCAAACTGGCAAAAAAAACCCACACTTAGATCATGGAATAAACTTTCAAAATTCTTCGGTCTCCAGAGAACAATTTAATTGAAACATTAGGCACCTTTATAGATATGGCTGAAATTGGAGTAAATTTGATTTCACTGGCATTTCCCTATATTTAGGATTAGTGATCAGATCATTCAAATAACTGCATCAACTAGAAATCAAGATCTTAAAATATTATTCTTAGTGTGAGTCCCTGTAGAAAGCAAGAGTTTGAATAGGCCACAATATTTATAAAGATGGATAGATTATGTTCCATCACTGGCATTTTAAATAGGATTTTTTGCACTAAACTTGAAGTGAAATGCATGTGAACTTTTTTATAAGTTGAAGAGTGATATAAATGTATGCTATTTTTGTTGTTTTGGTATTATTCCCTTTCTTCACAGGCCCCAGCATATGCTTGGCATGGTTAATCAATATTTGCTGTGGTTCGATGAAGCCATCTCCCCATGTCACAAGACCAAAACAGACTCCCTAAAGATATTCCTGCCAATGTGTCCTGTTTCTAATTATTTCCTTAAGTGGTTTTAGCTGAGCCATTACCTCATTTCTCGTTCTGCTCTGTAAGTCCTCCAGCTTTCTCTCTGAAGGGAGCCTATTGCATACACTTGTGACTCACATTGTACTTGCCTACATGTGACTTAAGAGCTATTCTTAGGTAATTTCAGAGCTATCTGTGTCTTCAAAGGCAGGCATTGGTCCTTAAATTCCTTCGGCAGCTTTCTGAGCATAGTGAGCCTGCTATTGGAATAAATGTTTATTACTGAATAAACATTTTATTTTTCAACCTAGAGACAACAGGTGTTTTCTCACTGAGTTTTATATCAGAGAAGAAAAGTAGCCTTTCAGAAAAGTACAAATAAAGCAACTATGAATACAAAGATGTATGTCATAATATGTCCTTTCGGGCATTAATTGTATTTTTTCCAAGAAATGTTGGCCCTTGGCTTAAGCTCAGTTTGGTGTTCTCTAAACTGTACTAGAATCAGTTTTTCTTATTCAGAGAAAAGAGGATAGCATGAATAAATTAAGTCTCTAAATAATGGAGCGGGGAGTGGGTGGGGGATTAATTTTAGCCCTAAATCCCTACTCTTTTCTTAATGTTTCAGGAGAGCCCATTACACGGGTTCAACACTAAGTGGATGGAGTTTTAACCTTCTCTCTCCCCATTATTACCTAATGGAAATCCTAATAAGAAATCTAACCTCATCATTAGTCTCCACTTACATTCTAAAAAGGACGTAGTGAGCTACCAAGGATCAGCTTCTGCATATTCCTTTTTTTTACATAATGCCTTTTTAAAACAAGGGCTTCCCTGGTGGCTCAGAGGGTAAAGCGTCTGCCTGCAATGCAGGAGACCCAGGTTCGATCCCTGGGTCGGGAAGATCCCCTGGAGAAGGAAATGGCAACCCACTCCAGTATTCTTGCCTGGAGAACCCGTTGGACAGAGGAGCCTGGTAGGCTACAGCCCATGGGGTCGCAAAGAGTCGGACACGACTGAGCAACTTCACTTCTTAAAACGAGCAAAAAGACCTGGGAGAACCCATTCCTAGGGATATTTGCACAGCAATATAAAGTGTTGTCCTAAGCAATGAGCATGATTCCTTCTAGGGAAGGACCATCATCACACGTGGGTTGCTCCCAGAGGAGATGATGCAGGCACACTGAGCTGGAGTCCTCTGTGCTGCCCAATTGCTAGCTCTCTACCTCAGGCCACAGGACCATTCTTTTCCTGGTTAGCTATCTTTCAGAAGTTTACCACTCATCCATTAGGATGGCTACCACAAAAACCAAACAAACCAACCCAGAAAATAAAAGTGTTAGTGAGAATGTGGTGAAATTGAAACCTTTCCCCACTGTTGGTGGGAATGTAAAAGGATGAAACCACTATGGAAAAGAGTGGTTTCTCAAAAAATTAAAAATCAAATTATGTGTATGCTCAGTTATTTATGACTCTTTGCAACCCCATGGACTTATAACTTACCAGGCTCCTCTTTCCATGGAATTCTCCAGGCAAGAACACTGGAGTGGGTAGCCATTGCCTTCTCCAGGAGTTCTTCCCAACCCAAAGATAGAACTAGGGTCTCCTGCATTGCAGGCAGATTCTTTACCATCTGAGCCACCAGCGAAGCATATGACTTAATAATTCCATTTTTAGGAATATTCCCCCTGCCCAAATTAAAGATTTTTGAGTCTTGAGATATTTGTATACCCATCAGTGCATTGTTTACAATGGCCAAAAGGTGGAAGCAACACAAGTGTCCACAAACAGATGGATAAAGTGTAGTATATACCTTCAATGAAATATTATTCAGCTTGATAAAAGAAGTGAGTTCTGACACATATTACAACACAGATGAAGCTTGAGAACATTATGTTAAGGAAATAAGTTGGTGGCAAAAGAACAAACACAGCATGATTCCACTGATCTGAAGTACCTACAGTAGTCAAACTCATTGAGACAGAACATAGAGCGGTGGTTGCCAGGGGCTGGAGAGGCAGAGGGAATGGGGAGTTACTATTCAATTAGTATAGAATTTCAGTTTTGCAAGATGAAAAGAGTTCTGGAAATGAATGATGTGATCATAGCACAGTAATATGAATGAACTTAAATCACTGCAGATGGTGACTGCAGCCATGAAATTAAAAGACACTCCTTGGAAGAAAAGTTATGACCAACTTAGATAGCATATTCAAAAGCAGAGACATTACTTTGCTGATTAAGGTCCGTCTAGTCAAGACTATGTTTTTTCCTGTGGTCATGTATGGATGTGAGAGTTGGACTGTGAAGAAGCCTGAGCGCCAAAGAATTGATGCTTTTGAACTGTGGTGTTGGAGACGACTCTTGAGAGTCCCTTGGACTGCAAGGAGATCCAACCATGATCTCCTCCATTCTGAAGGAGATCAGGCCTGGGATTTCTTTGGAAGGAATGATGCTAAAGCTGAAACTCCAGTACTTTGGCCACCTCATGTGAAGAGCTGACTCATTGGAAAAGACTCTGATGCTGGGAGGGATTGGGGGCAGGAGGAGAAGGGGACGACAGAGGATGAGATGGCTGGATGGCATCACGGACTCGATGGGACGAGAGTCTGAGTGAACTCCAGGAGTTGGTGATGGACAGGGAGGCCTGGCGTGCTGCGATTCATGGGGTCGCAAAGGACTGGACACGACTGAGCGACTGAACTGATGCCACTGAACTGTACACTTAAAAATGCTAGGCTGGCCGGGCTACTAGATGCCAGCCTGTGACTGTTTTTGAAATAAAGCAAGAGGAAGAATACAAGATCCTTACACCTTTGTTCTTTAGCTCCTACCTGATTGCAAGCCGCATCTATATGATCCCCAGGCCCCTCATGAAGCAGGGGCACAGTTCTTGAGGTAGGGGCCTACTGTGTTCTCCCTTCCCTGGCTGACAATTAAAGCTGTCTATTTCCTCAAAAAAAAGTTGTTAAGATGGCAAATTAAACTATTTTAAAAAGTTTACCACTCATCCAAAGTGGGCCTAGGGTGAGTGGAAGTATCAAGGCAGCATGACTGCTCCCCAAATGTGACACATATATTTCCAATCCCCCCTCTCCATGCCCATGACAAACACTATTAATTCATCATTGCAACATTCTTTCCTCCTAGTCCAGATGCAGCCTCATAACCTTTCCCAACATAGGCTGTTACCAAACAATTAGAGTGGACATGTCAGCTATGGCAATGTAGAAGAGACTTGTGATGGTCTGTGAAATCCAGCCTAGAGAGAAGAAAGGTATAATAATCTAAAACTTCATGAGATAGGAAAGATAAACATGAACTTCACATATTAAGAAAAAGTTCTTTTTTGGCCCTGTCTCAAAAAGTCCCAGCAACTGAAATACAAGCAATACCCTTGGCCAACATCACCACTCATTTGAACCTATATAACCTAGGTTTAATTTTCTATATTTTCTATATAAAGGAACCAGAATTCTTTGGAGGAGAATTGATTTCAAGTCTTGGGGCAGGAAACTTCAGAGTAGGTCTAGAATAGCCTGTTTAGGAATTCGTGATTAACAGATATGCACTACTATATTTGTTGCTATGGTTTAGTCAGTAAGTTATGTCTGACTCTCTGTGACCTCATGGACTGTAGCCCACCAGGCTCCTCTGCCCAATGGGATTTCCAGGCAAGAACATTGGAGTGGGTTGCCATTTCCTCCTCCAGGGGATCTTCCTGACCCAGGGATCAAACCCAAGTCTCCTGCATTGGCAGGTAGATTCTTTACCACTGAGCCATCAGGGAAGCCCCCACTACTATTAATACATATAAACAAACAATACAGACCTACTGTATATCACAGGGAACTATAGTCATTATCTTGTAATAACCTATAATGGAAAAGAATCTGAAAAGAATATACATACATATTTTGCTATACACCTAAAACTAACACAGCATGTAAATTACTATACTTCAAATTTTTTTTTTTTTAAAGCCTTTTGTTGCTAGAGAGCATAGATGCTTTAAAAACCACTGGGTACAGTGCAAAAGGGACAAAGGAGGAACTTGGAGGCAGGGTTCCTACTGCCTAAGCTACACCAATTTAAACTGAAAAATCACCATCATCACCATTATTATCAACTGGAACAATGTACAAAAATGGAAAAGCTTAATATAAAATAAGAGAGACTGGTGGGCTACAGTCCATAGGGTCTCAAAGAGTCGGACACGACTGAAAAGACTTGGCACGCACGCATGAACATTAACAAAGAAAGTAGTATAATCTTTTAATCTCTTAATATAAGAGAGATAGTTTGTACTTTTATTGCTGTTAATTAAGTTACAAGGCAATAAATAAATAGCTAGTTTCTTTTCTACTTCATACACAGACATTTTAAGCATGGGTCTATTAATAAGTATGAACGTGAACCTGTTTCTATCTGTATGAGCAGGAAAGATTGGGAGCTTGCATGTGGGTCAGTCTCTTCAAAATTAAGAGATGGTTGGATGGCGTCACTGACTCAATGGACATGAGTTTGAGCAAACTCTGGGAGTTAGTGAAGGATAGGAGAGCCTGGAGTGCTGCAGTCCACGGGTCGCAAAGAGTTGGACACAACTTAGTGACTGAACAACGAGTATGTATGGCTGAGTCCCTTCACTGTTCACTTGAAAGGATCACAACATTGCTAATTGGCTATATCCCAAAACAAAATAAAAATTTTTTTAAAAAAGAGCTATATCATGAACATGAGCAGCTTTTGTGGCCTTACATTACAGCAAGAAATAAGCAGTCTCTCAGTTCATTGCCCCTAATGATTATATCCACTAAACGATGAAAAAGGACCCCAATGATGTGTTTCCAGATGATAAAATAGTTGAATGGCATACTTGCTACCTTCTCCCCAAAAGAGCAATGATCTACTCTAGAGAGATAAGATATAAATAAGGTTCCAATTATATCAGAATTCAATATATCATATGACAAAAAAAAAGTAGGTTTAAGCCATCTGTTCACAACTTTTGGTAAAGGCACTGAGTTTCAGAAAAAGAATATCTGAGAAACAGATATAAATTTTCCATGATATAACCAGCACACTTTGTAATTAAAGGGGCTCAAAACACTGGACTATGCATCCAGATCCCACACGATGCCCTGAAATCTGAGGGTTAATGATTTTGAAGTTGCAACTTAACAGAGTATCTTTCTCTGAGGATCTGGTAATGTGTCTCAAAACCTAGGAAGATTATATAGACTTACTAGAGCTGGGTAAAAACTGAACCCCAGGAATGTGTAAGAATAAGGATAAAAACAGGTTTTATAATTGCTGAGCTAGTTTAGTGTAGTGCTTTTTTTTTGTTTTTTTAAAGTATTTAGATTATTTAAGGAAATTTGATATATTTGATTTATTTTTAATCAAGTTTTTGAAAGTTTCAGGTTGCAATCACTATAAATGATTAAGCAAATCTGCTTTGTTAAATCCATAAATTTTGATGACTGTTGAATAAGTAGTATATGACTGTTTAGAGGAGTGGCAATTATGTTTAAATAAAAATTGCTTAATTTATAAGTTCAGAAACTAGACATTGAGCAATGCACAAATGGTCATGAATGTTTCTCCTCAAGCATAGAAGCCCACTGGATATTAAAGACCATCAAAAGATGTAACCAATTTGCCATCCCAGAAGACTCAAAGCCATTAAAAAAGATTTCTATTCAAATAAAGTACCACATGCTGAATCTTTTCTATACAGATGGTGCTAATTTCTCAGATTTGCCTTTCAGATCAAACTTCAAGTGAAAGTTTTTGCTTCCCCAATTTAATTGTCAACATAGAGCTGTCAATTTCATACCTTTGGGCTCATCTGTCTTTCCTCTTGGGTTGGAGTCATGATCTTTTGTGGAATCCTTCAAGGTTCCATATTCCTTTTCCATCTTAGCAGCTTCTTCCTTGGTACTGTCTGTTTCTTCATGACTCTTCTCTGATGGCACTGTAATCAGATGTACACTGTTATAACTCTATTTCATGTAATAATTCTCAGTGTAGAAATAAATTTTATTGAAAAAGTATAGTTTGAGGTCAGACCATTTTTTGAGCTGGAAGGATCTTACTGATTACCTTGTTTGACTCCTCCCTTTCCCCATTTGACAGAAGAGGAAACTGAGGCCTAAAGAGGGGAGAGATGTGCCAAAGGGATGTGCTAAGCCACTGAGTTGGCAGAAGAGCTGGGCCAACTCCCCCACTCCCAGTTTTCTGGATTCTGGTTGTTTTTTTTCATTCTACCACACTGTGTTATTCTCCTTATTTTAATTAACGAAGATATTCAAGTGAGATATGTCAGTTTCCGAAGTATTGAGTCTTGATTTCAAGTGAAAATAACTGTAGTTGCCTCATCTCCTCAATGTCATTTTTGAAGAACACTCTGTTCGAATAACACATAAGGGTTTGGGGCTGTGGCTGGACTTCTCTCCTGCCTCTTTCTTCACAGTTCCTTACCCCTGGCCACCCTAACACAAAGAAGAGAGTTGGACCCTTGCTGTCAATAATAATCCTTGCTCATTTCTCACTTAAAATAATTATTTCTGGGATTTCCCTGGTGATCTAATGGGTAAGACCCCCTGCTTCCACTGCAGGGGACAAAGATTTGATCTCTAATTGAGGAATTAGTATCCCCACAGTTTGGTCACACAACATGGCCCCCAAATCCCTGTATTTCTTTCTAAAAATTTTATATTGAATTAAAGAATCAAACCATGAAGTAAGTAACCCCTTGAAAACAACTGTAATGCATTGCTGTGGTCAGTAAACTAGGGAAAATCAGCAGTCTAATGATAAGCTTTTTTTTCAATAAAAGGTTTATTACTACAGAAAAACAGGAAAAAAGAAATCAGTTATTGTCTCATTTTGTAAAATATTCACTACTAGTTTTGTGGGGTAGTGTGTATATATATATATATTCATAATTTTTTCCTAGTAGTACAATTTTGTTCCTTGCTTTTGTCATTAGCATCAGTATGGAACAATTTTCCAGGTTACTAAAAATTGCTTGAAAACATCATTTTAAAGTGGTATGTATTCTATCAAATATATGTACATAATCTCTGTGGTAGGGACACAAAATTAAAGTATAAGAGTTTGCAATCTTTTCTCTTTTTGCCCATCTTGCATCCCTGAAAGTCTACCTCATGGCATTTGATATGCTAAGCAGGCTGATGGGTGGAGATGCAGGGGTGAAGAAACCGAGACAAGGGCATAAGTCATACCACATGGGGCACAAACTGTCTCAGAGGAGAGAGAAGGGGACAGCATGGACAGGAACAGCAGAGAGCGGACAGAGGGTCCGGGACAGTGGTCTGGGTGATGGTGATCTGGGCAGAGAAAAAGATACCTAAAGGAGAATTTTAGAAAGGACTGTTTAACCTGTGACACAGTTCTCATCTTTACCCACAAACCACCACCTAAAAATCTTCAGTAAGCCCTTCATTTCTTTTTAGTGCTTCTTGGGATCAGATTCTGTAGTGAAACTGGCCAAGGTTATAGCTACTTAATCCTATGGTTGGATTTCAGGTGTTCAAACTTTTTGAAATCTGTAATTCTTTACCAATATTTACTGATGTTTATGATTTACCCCTCAAAAGGGTTATTTTGCTAAAAGCTGGAAAATAAATAGTAAAATCATACCTGCGAAAAGTTTGCTCTTATTGTCAGTAACGTTTTTTTCTAGTTTATTCTTGGTCTGAAGAGCAATTGTTTCATCCAGGTTTTCTGGAAGGGAGAGGAGAAGAATTAAAATGTTATGTCTTCAAACATGATTTCAAAATTCTACTAAAAATGTTTAAATCTCACCCAAAATATCACAATAGCAATTCCACAATATTAACAATGCTAGTTGACGTCTCTGGTGGTACAGTGGGTAAGAATCAGCTTTTCAATACAAGGGACACAGGTTCAATCTCTGATCCAGGAAGATTCCACATGCGAGGAGCAACTAAGCCCATACACCACAGCTACTGAGCTCTTGTGTCTAGAGCCTGTGCTCTGCAACACAGAAGCCAGCACAATGAGAAGCCCACCCACCACAGTGAAGAGTAGCCCCTTCTCATCACAACCAGAGAAGGCCTGCACAAAGCAAACCCCAGTGCAGCCAAAATAAAAATGAAACAAAAATGCAAAACACCGCTAATAAGATGCTTTGATATGGATTATATTTCTAAAAATCATTGACTCTCAGGATTGAAAGGCATGCAATTAGAGGTCCTCAAGTTCAGCATCCTAGTCGGTTAGTTGCAGAAGTCTCTTCCACAATTCTGGCCAGTGCTAGAACACATCCAGGGTTGGGGACTATAATGAGCACCTGTGGTTTTGGTCTACTCAATGCCTCCTGGTAACTACATCTTGATTTTCCTTTGGAAAGCCCACACCTCACCCACTTTCAGCATATTTGGCTGAAATATGTGGTGGGGTGAATGGGCTTCCCTGGTGGCTCAGATGGTAAGGAATCTACCTGCATTGTGGGAGAAAGTGAAAGTCGCTCAGTTGTGTCCAGCTCTTTGTGACCCCATGGACTATACAGTCCATGGAATTCTCCAGGCCAGAGTACTGGAGTGGGTAGCCTTTCCCTTCTCCAAGGGATCTTCCCAACCCAGGGATCAAACCCAGGTCTCCTGCATTGCAGGAGGATTCTTTCCCAGCTGAGCCACCAGGAAAGCCCAGACCCCAGTACAATCCTTGGGTTGGGAAGATTCCCTGGAGAAGGGGATGGCTACCCACTCCAGTGTTCTTGCCTGGAGAAATCCATGGACAGAGGAGCCTGGTGAGCTACAATCCATGAATAACCCAGGTCTGCCTCCCCCATCCCTTGGGCTATAGTTCAAGGAGAAGCAGATGACTCTAGCCAGGCCAGTGAGATGCAATGCTAGGAGAAAGATGCTCTTTTTCCATGAGAATTGCTATACCATGAAGATGTGAGCTTGAGGCTGTACCAGCCATCTTGTTTCATAATGGAGTTGCTTATGTGGAATGAATCAATATTCAGAGAGTCAGTGAGATAGAGAAGAAATGGATTCTCCACGTTGGTGGGCTTCACAAACATGAAGCTAGACTACCCCCACCCTTGACTTTTTGGTTACATAAGGAAATAGATTCCCTTTTTGCATAAGCCAAACAGTTGGATTTCTGTCACTCAGGGCCCTCACTATGAGGCAGCTAGTTCTATTGTTAGTCTTAGATTTTTTATTTTCATTAAGATAGAGCACTGTGTAAGTTTAAGGTATACAACATGTTGAAGTGATACACTTATATTCTGCAAAATGATTACTCCCATGAGTTAGCTAAGACCTCCACCATGTTAAGTGTCTTAAGGGTGAGAATTTCTCTACTCATATTAAGCTGAAATCTGTATTCTTGTCTTTGTCCTAATTCTGCTCTTTAGAGTAACATCTTGTAGGTGTTACCAGATAGGAATCTAGACTCTGACCACTTTAAGGCAGTGGTGAATTTGAATCCATACTCTTGGTATTTAGTTTATTTAACCAGTCAGATATCTATCTCACTAGTAGGACAGGGCTATATGCAAACAAGCATTTCTTTACAATTAGTCTACAAAGATTCCATTATTTGTGTTACTTCGCCTCTTCTCCCCTATCCCATCCCTTTTTGAGATGAAAATCAGTCTTTTCTATTGTGTGATGCCTTCTGCTTTCTTTTCTGAAATAGAAACCACAGCTGGCAACCTTTGTAGTCACCACATACTGTTGGGACCAGAACAGAAGTGTAGACCACTGATCATTGTCACATGCTGAGATGGAGGAGAAGAGGTTTCTTAATTCTCTCCCTTCTACCCATGCTGCATCTGAGCTCTCAAGGGTGTGAGAATATACCTCCATGGCAGTGGAAGTCAAAAGCCAACATGCTTGTACAGAAAATTCTTTACATACAACTCATTTTCTGACTGTAAAAGTTGTACATGAAAATGATAAGAAAATTAAAAAGAAAGAAATAACACTTATTTTGCTCAGATCATATTTTGGTATATTTCTTTCCAACTTTATGTATGTATGTCCATTTAAAAAATTTTATTTATTTTTTATTAATAATAATTGCTTTACAGAATTTTGTTATTTTCTGTCAGATATCAACATGAATCAGCCATAGGTATACATAAATCCTCTCCCAGTATATCCATTTTTTAACACCAAAATAAGGTTATGTTCTAAATGGCTTTAAGCATCCAACAGTATATCATGAACATTTCCCTATTTCCTTAGTCTTTCTAAACCATATTTATTGTTTATAAACATACAATTATTAAAAACACATTAAAAACAAAATTTAGTCTAAGTAAGAATAAATAATTTAGATAGTCTCCTCTTGCGGGGTAGCAAGATTATTTCCATTGTTTTGTTTCTATAAGCCAGTGCTGTCCAATAGAACTTTCTGCAATGATGGAAATACTCATTTCTGTGCTATTCAATATGGTAGCCACAAGCTATCTGTGGCCTTCAAATGTGTCTAGAGCAAATGAGAACTCGATTTTAAATTTTGCTTAGTTTTAATTATTGTTAATTTAAAGAGCAATATGTGACTATCACATTGGACAGCATATGTATAAATAATAGTGGAATAAAAATAAAAACAAGGTCAGGGGGGAATACATGTATACATAAAGCTGATTCATTTCACTGTACAGTAAAAACCAACACAACACTGTAAAGCAACTAAACTCCAATTTAAAAATTTACTTCATTTGTTTTAATTATACTCTTAAAGGGTAAGAATCAGTGTTCTTGCTAATTTGTGAAACTGTAGTTCAGTGTTTACAACTTTCAAGAAAAAATAAAATCTTAAAAATTGAAAAAAAAAATAGTAGAAATGCCTGGCTTGCACACAAGACTTTGTGGCAGATCTAATTTATTTTCATAGGATAAATGACTTAAGTGTGGAATTTCTGAGTCACCAAGTATTAACATGAAACAGAGATTGATTTGGAACAATGTTTTTGATCTCGATTAAGTGGGCAAAGTAGGCCACAAAGCACGGTGTGTAATTTGAGCCCGTTGAAAAAAAATAAAGGAAAAAAATGACATAGGTATGTATGTGTGTACACACATACAAAAAATATCTAGAAGGATATAAATCAGAATGTTACCTGGATGCTAGTATTATGAGTGATTTTTCACTGTCTTTTTAACATCTTTTTGCATTGACTATTTTTAAAGATAAATATATTCTTTTATAATCAGAAAAAAGAGTAAAACTAGTTTTCATGTAGAAAAAAATGGCATTTATACAGAATAACTCTGGATTACTCTGTCCTATGATATTTTCTCTTCCATTTAATTCTCCCTCCCTAGTCAGTGATCAGAGTAAGGGGCCCTGAGTTCATCTTGCCCAAAGGACATCTAAGATGAATGATATTTGTTAATTAACTAAACCAAAGCAGGAAAACAAAAGGCTTTTCTTCTTTTCTTCTTTAACAACCTGAATGCAGAATCAAAGATTGTTTCAGCTTATCTATAAAGTTTAAGGAATCAAGGGTTGACAAACTTTTCTAGAAAGGGCCAAAGAGTCAATATTTTTGACTTTGTGGGCCACACAGTCTCAACTACTCAACTGTCTCTAGCACAAAAGCACTTATGGTCAACACTAAAACAGAGGAACATGGCTGTTCCAGTAAAACTTTATTTACAGATGCTGAAGTCTGAATTTTATTTAGTTTTCTCATGTCACAAAATACTATTCTTTTGACTTTTTTTCAACCATTAAAAAAATTTTAAAGCTATTTTTAGTTTGTGTGCTATACAAAAATAGGTCATGGGACAGATTGGGCCCATGAGCAATAGTTTATCAGCCCCTGATATAGGTAACCGAGTCTTTGATCTCACAGATGGAAGACTGAGGTCCAGAAAGATGGGTGCTCTCCTGGGCATGACAGACGTGGTCTGAGGCAGAGCTGGGAGCAGGAGGCAGAGCTTCTGCTGCCCAGTCCAGTGCTTACCACACACAGACCCCACTAGTTAAAATCAAGACGTTTACTCCCAACCATGAGAACACAATTGAAAAAAAGAAAGACAAATTTTAATTTTATTCCTGAGAAAATGATTTTTAGAAAATGTTAGTAAAACAGAATACAACAAGGTGAAATGTTTGTAGTTGAACTGGATCTATAAAGAATTGAAAATGTCAGGTTAATTTTATTTGTATACATTGTCGAGCTGGGCAATTCTGGTAACCCAGATGAGTCAGGCTATTTTGTTATAAATGATCAAGTTAGTAAAATAATTATTCCCAAATCTCTCATTCATTTTGGACAATGAAAACTAGCCACTGTGAAAACAAAAGAGATAGGAATCTCACCAAGATAGGAAACACCTTCTTCTGGAGATATGGTGCCATATTTTACCATCATCTTCACAAAGTCAATCAAGGTTTTCATGATAGTAATCAGGGTTTCTTTCTCTTTTGCCTCTTTTTCTATATAAAAGGACAAAATAATTTTTTTTAAATGGTGGCATATAGTTTCATCTTTTAATGTTAATTTATGAAGTACAGCATCTTATTGAAATAGTTCTCCCTACATTTATAGCTAAACCATTTATACCTAAAATATATGTATGAAAAGCCCACATCTTGACTGGGAATATAGGACAATGTACTGATATACTTAATTTTTTCACAAATGAGTAATTATAACTTTTCCAAAGAAGTTTACCATAATCTAGAATATTTTATTGATAGAGTAGATGATATAGTTTGCAACCAGGAATAATAGAAACTCAAAGGAAAGTTAGAAGATTGGTAACCCAATAACTCTTCTCTACTCATATGTTTTTGAGGGCAAGAATGACCTCTTTTCACTAATCAAGCTTAATATTTGAAATAGGAACACACATGTATGTTTAGTTTTTAAATTCAAGGTTGATTTTTTAACAGGAGTATATATTGCTTTCAACCTCAATTTCACTTCAAAGAATATACACAAATCATGAAAATATTCCGATGGTACAGAAATAAAAAGTGAACACAATATTCTCTTCTTCCCTCCTCCCCCAACACTTACTTCCTATGGGCAAACCACTATAGATTAACTTCCTATAGATTAACCACTGTTAGCAGTTTCTTGGAAACTTCATATTTGACATACTGTTCTGTATCTTGTAGAAGGTGACCAGTGATTCTATAGTAGTTCAGTGGCTGCATTAATTCTAAAATCAGGAAAAAAAAATCTATTTCCATTTTTGAAGAAAAGAAAACCTATGTTGCTAGAGGACAGCATCCCTACTCTTTTTGCTGCCATGGAGGATTTTCTCTACATACTTCTTTTAGCCTTTCCCCCTAGCTTTTCAGCCTTCTCACAGATGAAGCTGGTAGCCAACAGCCATTAGTCTACATTTCTTGACTGACTGGCATTTAGAATCTTCTTTCCACTGCTTTGCAACAGTGGAAGGCAGGGACCTGGAAAACAGGCCTGGTTTATAAACTCCAACTATTCTAGGACTAGAGCTGTTCTGAGAGGTAGACTGAGGGGTAGGGAATAGGCAAGCCCACTGCTGGTTCTCACACTAAGCTACATTCTACAACCTAGTCTGTATCAGTATTGAAGATACTTTCATTTTCTGTTTTATTTTTTCTCAGTTGGTTCAGACCTTGAGTGAAAAAGATGGGTAGTATCAAAGCCCTCAGTGTAAGTATTTAAATGAAAAGTTTATAAAAATAAAGGCAAGAAGGAGTGGGGTCAAGGAAACTGAAAAGATTAAAGCACATAAAATAAAAAAATATTCCATATGGTAGAATCTGAAAAATATCATATAAAAGTCACAAACTTGGGAGAGAGGAAGGTGGGAGAAGAGATGGGGGAGAGAAGTCCTGGGAAGTGCAGGTGAATGATAACTTCAGCAGTAACATTATTTTCTCAAGGTCATATCCATAAAAATATCTCGTATCATGCTGATGCACTTCACTGACAAGAAGTGACTCACCAAGATGACAGAGGTTCTGAGCTGGGTATCTGCCAACCAGTAGGGCAAGATGGCTCAGAATGGACCCTCAAGAGGCATAAGCCCTGCAGACACCAGCAGGGGGGCTGGGTGCCATCTGGTCAATGTCTGGGACTGAAGGACAAAAGGGTGTTCTCCAGAAATGAAAGCTCACTCTAAGGTCACTTCTTGGGAAGATATGTTCAATTACAGAAATCTTTATTACAAATGTTCAGTCTGGGGATGAATCTTTAAACAGGAGGAAGAAAAGCCATAAGTCAGTACAGGGCATCTATCTAGACAATAACAACAACAGGAAATTGGCACATTATTATCCTCCTTGCAGATTAACCAAAAATAAACCTGAACTAAAATCTTCAGTCAACTCATTTTGGAGCACTTAGAAAAGAGAACGCTACATTAAGGATTTCATTTTTTAGAAAAGCAAATCATTTCCCAAGTGTGTTTTGAGCTCCTGACCTTCATTAGTCCAATGTTTAGTTCACTTCATTTGAAGACAATTTGAAAATATTAAAAAAAAATTCTATATCATTTAAAAATAATAAATTATGTTCCATACACTGTTCTACTGAAGGAGGAAAATAAAACCTTAAAGAGATTTGCAATAAAAGCTTTGGCTGAACTGGGTCAGGCCGGGAATGCTCTCTGATTCATCCCTACATGGGTACAAGGTTCTCTCCAATACCAGGAACACAACATGTGTTCAATACCTGTTTATTGAACAAATAACTGAACCCTCTGTTAACATGAAGATTAAATCATCCAAAAATCCCACCTTTCCTGATTATCCTTTCCTAAATATTTCCATGACTAGTACACTTCTTTTGAAAAAAATCAATGAGAACCATTTTCCCCAAGGCCATAATATATGTCATCGACAGTTGAATTTAGAAACTGAAAACAGGAAGAAAAAAAACCCCACCCACACGTTTCCTGGAATTACTGTTTCTGTTTCATATGATCAGAAAAAAATGTTTACCTGAATCAATACTTTTCAGTAGTGCATAGAAGTTTGGGAAATACTGGAGCTCCTCAAAGTTGTCTTCACTGTAGGTTTTAGTTCTCCTTTCCAAGCCATTTGTCAAGGTTAAAGTGTTAGATACTGTTTCATCATTTTCTCCATTAGTAAAAGCATCTTGAATTGCTGCCATTGGAGTCTCCAGTTGCGGGGAGGGGGGCAGAAATCAGTACAAAATAAACATTTTTTAGAACTAATGGACACTTGTCTGTGATGCTCTTGAATTTTAAAGTGCACGAACACCTCTTCCTTCACAAGATCAAACTCTTTTCCAGGCATGTGGCCATCACGTCACCTGGGAGGGGCATTGAGATTTAGAGACAGGTGCTTTACCTGAAGACCCTGAATCCTGCTCCAGGGAGAATAGGCAGGTTTCTGTTCTGGCCGGGTTTCCCTTCACCAATACTCATGAGTGCTTTTTCATAAAACTGCCTTTCAGTAAGGAAAGGAACTTTGAGTTTTAGAATCTACCAAGAGGGATGGTGCCAAGATACAGGAAAGCCTGTCACAATGTCTGATACTAGCAGAGCATCATACCTTAGGGATTTCTGGGTGACATTTTAGGGCCTGTCTGGGAGGGTACACAGGATTTTTTCCCAGACCTGATGTGTAGACAATATTCCCTGTCTTAATGATCCATTCTCCACTTAGTGAACTAGACAGAAATGTAAGAGCTTTGCTTGCTTCTTCCTCTTCATTTCCCTACATTTGATCCATCAGGAGCCTTACTGGCCACACTTTCTAAGTTTATCCCAAATTTGTACATTTCTTTCTTCACTGTCCCACTCTAGTCCAAGCTACCTTGACATCTTCCCTTCTAACTGGTACACAACTACCTTCCAATGTATTTCCATCCCTGCATTTTCCATGTTGTAGCCAAGGTTATCTTTTTGAAAAGTATGTAGTAGCTACACTGTCTGGTTTCAGTCATTTGGGTACTCCACACATCCTTCTCTTTGTTGCCTTTCATGTTCACAAGTTAACTCCTACTCAGTTATTAACAAGTCCTGCTCTGGTTAATTCCTATTCAGTTTAGTTAATGCCTAACTTCAGTTTTTGGCTCAAGTCATCTCCTCCAGGAAGCCTCCCAAACTTAAGTCCAAGACAGGTTCCTTTTTTATGAGGTTTTACAGAACCATGTTTCTTTTCTCAGAGCATTTAACACAGTTGCAATTGAAATACATGACTATTTGAAGACCATCTACTCTTCTTTAGACTTTAAGCTTCATGAAAACAGGGATTATGCCTTTCTAAATGAGCATTGTACCCCCAGTGCTTGGTACATAGGTGGTATCTCAATAAATATTTATTGGAAGAATAATTTTGTTTTCATTAATGCATATGGACATTTTAGAGATGAGAAGTAAGGAGTACATAATGGGAGTGAAGGAAGAAAATTGATAATGTCAGTTTTACTTCAGACTGATAAGCTTCAGTGAAAGCCATGAGTTATGTGATAAGTCTAGAAAATTTTTTTATGGTAGGTGGATCTTCCAAAGCTGTTTTAAAAGATGACAGATGGTGGAGATTGGAAGTAGGGAGAATAAAGGAGAGCTACCTAGTAAAAACCTACCTAGTAAAAACAGAACAATTCATACCAATTTCTGTTCTCTAGCCTTCCCTAAAACAGGACCATAAGTATATAAACCACTTTTCCCTTGTATTTGTGATAGGGTGTTGGAGGGGATGAGGAGTCATGGGGTGGGGGCACTCTGGTGGAGAAAATGAAAGGAGAGGTGAGGAGTTTGATATTCTCTTATACCTCCTATGGTTGGCTCCAAACAGAAGTTTAAATGAATTCAAGGAGGAGTGAATGATTTTAGAAGCTTGGCTAAGGCCAAAGAAAAGATGAAGAGGTAAGGAGTCCAGGGAGATGAAAGATGATGGAATGACAAGTCTCAGTAAAGGATGACACAGACCCCTGAGTCAGTGGAAAGAGGAAGCAGCAGGTGGAAGGGCAGAGGGTAGATGGAGAGGAGCATGAGGCAACTAGCTCTGCGGAATATAAAAGTTGG
This sequence comes from Aepyceros melampus, assembly GCA_006408695.1. Lineage (NCBI taxonomy): Eukaryota > Metazoa > Chordata > Mammalia > Artiodactyla > Bovidae > Aepyceros > Aepyceros melampus. Next base: position 40,104 of record SJXQ01002835.1, on the reverse strand, counting down.
TGAGGACTGCTGTATTTAACATGGATAACCAACAAGCACCTACCATATAGCACAGATAACTCTGCTCAATGTTTTATGGCAGCCTGGCTGGGAGCGGAGTTTGGGGGAAAATAGATACAAGTATATATATGGCAGTCCCTTTGCTGCCCACTTGAAACTATCACAACATTGCTAATCGACTATACCCTAATACAAAATAAAAAGTTAAAAAAAAAACTGGTGTAGAAAAATATCAATCCAGGTTATTTTGGGGGGGGGTAGCGTGTTGAGGGCAAATGATGACATCCACTGTGAACAGAAGTTGGATACCAAGAGTTGTGAAACATTTGAATCCAGTGCACTGGGATTATATGAATTATATGTTAAATAACCATTTCACATAATATGTGTTATTTTACTCTGGGGTATAAGACATAATCTTTACTATGTAATATAACATGACTTTTTACATTATTTTCACAGTGGAGTTCATTTATATCTTTTAACTCATTGATGTTTCATTAAAATATGTTTTAAGTGGACTAAAAATGTCACATGCCCAAAATCTTATTTGGCACCAGCTAAAGTATTAATTAAACAAGGATTGTATTAATTATGGCAGAAATTTCTTATGGCAGAAAGTGAAGAGGAACTCAAAAGCCTCTTGATGAAAGTGAAGGAGGAGAGTGAAAAAGTTGGCTTAAAGCTCAACATTCAGAAAACGAAGATCATGGCATCTGGTCTCATCACTTCATGGCAAATAGATGGGGAAACAGTGGAAACAGTGTCAGTCTTTATTTTTTGGGCTCCAAAATCACTGCAGATGGTGACTGCAGCCATGAAGTTAAAAGACGCTCACTCCTTGGAAGGAAAGTTATGACCAACCTAGATAGCATATCCGAGAGCAGAGACATTACTTTGCCAACAAAGGTCCATCTAGTCAAGGCTATGGTTTTTCCTGTGGTCATGTATGGATGTGAGAGTTGGACTGTGAAGAAAGCTGAGCACTGAAGAATTGATGCTTTTGAACTGTGGTGTTGGAGAAGACTCTTGAGAGTCCCTTGGACTGCAAGGAGATCCAACCAGTCCATTCTAAAGGAGATCAGTCCTGGGTGTTTTTTGGAAGGACTGATGCTATAGCTGAAACTCCAGTACTTTGGCCACCTCATGCGAAAAGTTGACTCATTGGAAAAGACTCTGATGCTAGGAGGGATTGGGAGCAGGAGGAGAAGGGGACAACAGAGGATGAGATGGCTGGAGGCATCACCGACTCGATGGACATGAGTTTGAGTGAACTCCGGGAGTTGGTGATGGACGGGGAGGACTGGAGTGCTGCGATTCATGGGGTCGCAAAGAGTCGGACACAACTGAGCGACTGAACTGAACTGTATTAATTATATACAAATGCAAGTACACACATCCGTGCACATGCGTATACACACATACATAATTGATGCACATGCATTTGCACATACTTACCACTTTCTCTGGTATTTTCCCACTCTGACTCTCAGTCTTGGTTGTTGGTTTATTGAGTTCCTCTTCATAATTATTGGCTTCCTTAGAGATCAATTTTTGTAAAACCTCTGCAACTTCATCTTCCAGTGTGTGTGCCTGGCTTTCTGTAATCTGTTACAAAAGTCAAAATATATATAACTTAGTTCTATTTTTGTGGTTTAAAAATACTAAATTCTTTAGCCGAACACATATTTTTAGAAGACAAGAGAATGTTCTGGTCCATCTTCTGCACAACCCTTACTGAAACTCCAGTACTTTGGCCACCTCATGCGAAAAGTTGACTCATTGGAAAAGACTCTGATGCTAGGAGGGATTGGGAGCAGGAGGAGAAGGGGACAACAGAGGATGAGATGGCTGGATGGCATCACCGACTCGATGGACATGAGTTTGAGTGAACTCCGGGAGTTGGTGATGGACGGGGAGGACTGGAGTGCTGCGATTCATGGGGTCGCAAAGAGTCGGACACAACTGAGCGACTGAACTGAACTGTATTAATTATATACAAATGCAAGTACACACATCCGTGCACATGCGTATACACACATACATAATTGATGCACATGCATTTGCACATACTTACCACTTTCTCTGGTATTTTCCCACTCTGACTCTCAGTCTTGGTTGTTGGTTTATTGAGTTCCTCTTCATAATTATTGGCTTCCTTAGAGATCAATTTTTGTAAAACCTCTGCAACTTCATCTTCCAGTGTGTGTGCCTGGCTTTCTGTAATCTGTTACAAAAGTCAAAATATATATAACTTAGTTCTATTTTTGTGGTTTAAAAATACTAAATTCTTTAGCCGAACACATATTTTTAGAAGACAAGAGAATGTTCTGGTCCATCTTCTGCACAACCCTTGTTTATGCCCCTAGTACACACTGACTGTCACAGTGACTGCCCAGCACTCCTGGGAAGAGGCAGTCTTTACTGTTGGAACCCACAGAAGACAGTCCTCAAGTTTCTCAACCCTCAGGTGCAGGTCATGGTAGGCAACTGTTGAAACCTGCAAATTTAGCGCCCTCCTAAAGCCTGCTAGGACTGTGTTAACGTGTCTGGGAACCAAGATGGGGCAGGGGCAGGGTCAGATTGGATTGTGTAGGGCTTCCCAATCATTGCATGGCTTTGCATATCTTATTTCTTTCTCACCTCACACATTTTTAAAACATTTTTGCTGGTTAAATCCTAACCATCCTTCTAAACTCACTTCAAACACCTCCTCCTCTGAATCTTTTCCTTATTGCTTAACTGGATATAATCTATCTTCTGGCATACTAAATCATGCTGATGGTTGTTACACAACTTGTAGTATGAAAATGTGTGTACTTGTCTAGTGCCTCTGATAAACCATAAATTCCTAGAGGGAAAGAATGGAGTCTTGTCCTCGAAACTCATGGTGATTGATATAAAGTAGACAATTATAAACATTTGGCTCTTTGAATAAAGTGGTTTGGCTTCTTAGCATGCTCCAAACTGTACGAATTTGGTTTGTTCTGATGCATATGACTTACTAGGCCAAGGTTCAGCAGTTTGGACACGATCCTGTCAAATACTCCTCTGTCGTTTTCCTCATAAATCCTGGTAGCAATTTTCTGGACAATGTCTTCAGCAGTTAAAGGAGTGCCATCAAGTTGATGAAGGCCATCTGGATCATCTAGACAGAGCAATCACAACTTCACATTGTGGTGATCACAGGCCTGTTTCTTGGATTACATTAGATTTACAATCTGAATCTTGTACACTCAGGTATGTTTGGAATGTATTTAAGGTGAGGCTTTGTCCAGGTAAACTCTTGGTTTGAAATAAAATTTGACTTCAAGTTAAGAATCTAGGATGGTAATGGAAATTCTGAAAGCTTCTTATGTGATTATGAAGGGAAGATCTGAAGACAACACAAAAGGCCTCTCCATTTTTAGTGCTAATAGTACAAAAAGTAAAATACCAATAGATAGTGTGCCTTACTGTTCAAAGCACTCTTATATATATCACATACTTTGACATTCCATTTCCACACAAGGAGTAGACTGGTATTATCTGCACATGTATTCCCTTTGCAGGCAAATTTCTGGGCTGAGGGAGGGGGAACCTGCCTCACACCCAGAATCAAAGAGTATGTACTGAAGATTTTGTGACTTACTTGGAATAACTGTTCACTTGTGAACAGGTATCAGGGTGCCTTTATGTAAGGCAGCTTAATGTGACAATTCTTTTTCCAGAGAATAAGGAACTTTTTTATGTCCCTGAAATTTAAACTTTTAAAATGTGATAACAGATTTGCACAATACAATATGTAAATCTATGGAAACCTCTGCAGAGAGCTTGAAGACGTGTATGCTTGGCTTTCCTGGGAGTACGTTTGGCAGTACCACTCCAGACTAAAGCAAGGGCCCATCCTGAGGAAAAGGAAGGATACAGTAGGGTTGGTGGCAAGGAAGAATGCATCATGTCCCACAGAGCACTCCCAGGAAGCAATTGGTCTTTTCCAATCTATATTACATCATTGACTCAATGGACATGAATTTGAGCAAACTCTGGGAGACAGTAAAGGACAGGGAAGCCTGGAGTGCTGCAGGCCATGGGGTAGCAAAGAGTTGGACACGACTGAGCAATTGAACAACAACAATCTATACCCCCTGGAAGAAGATAGTCATATGTGCAAGTTTACAAGGCAGTTAACTCCTCTTGTCACCTCTAGGCAGCTTGGAAAGATCAGAAATTCAGCTCCAATGATTTCTCTTATTATTTATATATTCTTGGACCACTATAAAGGAAGTTATTAAGAGCATGTATTTCATGGGATTCTGAAGATCCAATGAGGTAAGATGTAAAAGCACCTTTTAAATTGCCAAATATCATATGAAAGTTAATGTAGTTGTATTACTATGGACAGTGGATTTGCACCTGAAATAAAGGAACTGCAGTTATCTTCTAGAGAAAATAGACATTGAATCCCTAACCAAATTCTGTCCAAATAATTCTGAACATATTCACTCAAAGAAAGAAGAACCTAGTACATATTTCTATTCTGGTTCATCTTTTTCTTCTGTAGCTCATGGGGATTCATAGATTTTTCCAGACTCTGCAAAGATGGAAGGGTATGCAGCGTCAGGCAGAATGTCATCTTTGTGTTGTTTGGAAGGAAGCTTAGGAAAGTGAGCAGGGTGATTACCCATGGAGGGCTGGGAGTGCTCTGACAGTGTTTTATTGCCAAATCGCAGGCCAACCAGTAAGCTGCAAGGTCTTTGAGTCCTATGTACTAGAGTGACTAACGAGCAAGAAAGTCCCTTAGAAAACTGTAAAATCAGCTCCCCTCCTGGCTGACTGAAAATTGGGTTCCTCATCCATTTTTTCCAGAGCAGAGATTCTCTCTCACTTAGGTCTGATTTGTCCATTTGTGGGTTGCAAGTCAGACTCTGGGGAATAAGTGTAGCAGAAACTGCCCAGGTCTAGGGAAAGGCAGAGAATTTATTTCCCTTCCCATTTATCCCTTGGGATCTGAAAAAGGAAGAATAGTGATTGCCTGCGGAAGCTGGAAAATAACTGAGACAGCTGTTTTTCAGTTCATTTAATTCACTACAGGGAGAAGATTAGCAAGACTCTAAAAAAGTAGCCTCTTTCCTCCCCGCACTGCTGGATTCTCTGGAGCCAAGAATTCAGATCTCCCCTAGTACAGCTTGGCTGCTGCTGCTGCTAAGTCACTTCAGTCATGTCCGACTCTGTGTGACCCATAGACAGCAGCCCAACAGGCTCCCTCGTCTCTGGGATTCTCCAGGCAAGAACACTGGAGTGGGTTGGCTAGATGGGGTTAATAGCTGAACTGTGGGGCAATGCTCTTTGTCTTCCATGATTTCCCCTGCTCCTCCACAATGGAAAGAATTACTCAGAATGACTTCTCTACTGCTCATGAAAGGATATTTCATCTTCCTATATAGACCTCAGAGGGGAAGCAAACATGAGTTCAAAATTTATAACTTTTTAAAGCAGCTCCAGTTCTAAGTGGATATAAAAGGGCCTTGTCCCATCATCTGCTCAGTTGAGTTTGAATTTCCAGCAACTAATATGGCACTTAACATTCATTTATTGAATATGTTAGTATTAAAGTCTTAATAGGGGCTAAGACTGGAAATACAGTGATAAATAGTTAAGACATGGTCCCTAACTACACAGAGCTTAGTGTCTAGCTCATAGTCTGATAATTGGTAATTTCTCAATGAATGTTTTTTTGGTGAACGCACTTGGAAAAATCCTAACTCACACATACTGTAGAAAACACCAAGGAGAGTTGTTGGGTTCTCCAGCACAAGCTCATTTAGAGGTTTCCTAAAGGTGTAAAAGTGCCCTGCAGAAGTTATGCCCCTCGGCCTCTCTACTAGGATGAAAGTTTGCATGTCTCTGAGGCTCTAGTCACCTGGGTGGTCCCAAACCTTCTGGTTCCAGGATTACCAGGGTATGAGAGAAGATTAACAATTTAGTCATAAACCATCTCTCCAAGAATCTTCTATAAATACTCAAGTGGACTTGACCCCTAGGGCAAGCCTAAAGCCATTAGCCTAGCACTTGATGGTTCAGAATCTATCTGGGATGTTAATAAAATACTGAACAATGTTAAAAATAAGTTGCTCAGATAGTGATCAGATCACAAACAGATCTACCTCTGTCTGCATGCACAACCCATCTGACCAAAAACCAGTCAAACATTAGATGATTTTTATATTTTTATTAAATGGTCAACTCCACCCAAGTGGTTGAATCTGTTTCACATGCAGCTATACCCAGTACCTACTTATTGCTAGCCCAAATATTTTAGGTTAAAAAAAGAATTCAAAAAAACTTTTTCATGTAGTATGCAACATGAAATGTATAAAAATATAGACCATCTCCCCTACCCCATACATATACAACACAATTCTCCTCAGGCTATGATAGCCTATAGAAGTCTAATTAGTAATTGTTTTCTGGCAGAGATAATCAGTATAGTTCTCTTGTGGCCCATGGAAGAGAATTAAGACACATAAGAAAATCTATAGTCACTCCTAAGAACCAGTACTCAGAATGGAAGACACACTGAGGAACTGAGGCAAATCTCAATGCCTCAGTACAATATTTAATTTATTCCCTTATGTATTCCCTTATTTGTGCATTTGTTCATTTATCAGTTCATGAGCCCTAGACACTGGGACTATATTCTGTCTGTTCTCATGGAGTTTTCAGTTTATTTTAGGAGAAAAAGATAAATCATAAGTAGTCACACTCAGGGATATAAAATTACAAACTGCAATCAGTGCCATGATGGAAAGAAACAAGGTTTCTATCAGATCATGTGCTGAATAAACCAGAGAAGTAGACAGTCCATGTAAGACTGTAGATGACACAGTAAGGATTTGGGGTTTATCCTGAGAAATGGGAATCTATTAGCAGGTTTTATGCCAAAGAGTGACATGCTTATATTTGTGTGTTGAATAGATCACTCTGGCTGCTACATGAATAAGCTGGAGGGGGTCAGAGGAATGCTGGAAGATCCATTAAAAGATTTTGCTGTAGTTCAAGTGAGATATGATTGGAGCTTGGAAAAGGATGTAGGTGATTGGTAATAGAGGAAAAAAATTGAGATGACACATAGGAAGTAAAATTGATAAGACTGATGGATTAGAATGTGAGAGGTAAGAAAAATAATGGTTTGACTCCTAGATTTGTCTTGAAAAACAGGATGTATAGTAGTGCCTTTCCTAGAGGAAAGAGGGCTAAATTATAAGGTTTACAGAAATTATGAGTTTAATATTGGACATGTTAAGTTTGAGCTGCTTCTGAGACTTCAAAGGGAAGATGTTAAGTTGGTAGATAGTTATAGGTCTATAGTTCAGAGAAGTCTGGGCTAGTGATATGAGACATCAGGATATAGATGGGAACTGAAGCCATGGAAAGGTTAGAATGCCTAGGGAGACAGGCTATAGCTAGGAAGAGAACACTGGAAAGGGAGTAATAAATATTTGACCTTGGAATGCGTGTGGGGGGTATTTTGTTGATTTAATTATATGGGAATTATGATATTTTGTATTTATAGTTAAAATAAATTAGAATGTTAAAATGAACTCAAAGGACCCTTTATAGAGACAATAAAAGCTGGGCTTCTGTGGTGCTGGAATTGTGCATGATGTCAGTTAAGTTTGGGCCTTTTCTCAATTTTGGACATGGACTAATAAAGGATTGTGAGTGTGTAAGAGATATTTTCAAAGTATAGGACTTTCTCTTACCTATAATGGGAAACTACAGGTTAGAGAAAATAGGTAGCAAAAGTTCTTTTTCTTCATTTACCTTGAAATTTACGGTCCAGTCCACTCTTAGTAGAATCATAATCATCAATCAGTCTTCGATTCTTGGTTGAATCAACATCTTCCACATTCAATTTATTATCATTTGGGGAAATTTTTACAGATTGTCTTTCTTTCTCATTTTTTTCCTTTTCTGTTATGGCCTTTAGCAGGTTCAAGTTATCAACAAAGGAATAATTGCTTTCACCTGGCTTGTTTCTGGAAGAAAAGCCCCCAAGCCCAGCACATCCATTTTAGTTAAGCTTCTCATAGCCTACATTATTTAAATTAGCATCAACTAATTTCTTATTACCTGGAGGGTACGTTTTTTTAATCTTGTCTGCTTCTGCTTCAGCAATCTGTGAAACAAACAGGAGATAGACCTGGTTTTAAATCATTGCTCTACCACTTACCAAATATGATAACTAAATAATTTAATCCTTGTGGGATTTAGTTTTATTGTTTGTAAAATGTAAATAATATTTTTATCTCAAAGTATTGTCATAAGGATTAAATGAAATAAAAGAAAGAACAGTCTATAAATATTAATTCCCTTCTCTGGTAATATTGGTAAAAGAGAAATCTCTGATAAATTAAGAAATCTTACAATAGAGTGGATGTGATGTTGAGCTTACTGGGTTTTTATGCAGTCAGCTCTTTGTTTTATATAGAACTCTCTATATTCAACTGTCAGGATACAGAAATTACCAAAATTATATTTCCCATCATAATTTCAGTTGGTTTATTATTAAGTTTTGAGGTCTGTGAATTCCAAATGGCTAAAAGGTCACAGCATGATTACATTAAGTAGTAATAACTAAAATAAAATGAAATAGCATTTACTTTTGACCTACCTGCTCATTCAAAGGTCTTTCTGCACTTAATTCTCTATTGTGTAGGGGTTTGTCTAGAATAAACACACACAAATGCAAATTTAATTGTGTATTCAAAAGACAATGTGTCTCATTAAATAAAATCTTCAAAAAAGAAAATAGAAATATTTTTGGATGACTGTGAAACAAAAATATATATTAACAAAAATTATAAGATTATACAATAAAAATGATTGTCAGCATTGCCTTGCTTATTATCCCGGTGTATAGAATTACACTTTTTTTTCCTGACCAGAAATCTAACAGAGTTCTAACACTTGGTTTACCAGCTGTTTTCAAGGGGACAGCATAATTTGGATTGAAATTGTTGGCACATTAAAAGCTTTTTTATCACACACTGAACATCTTTGAACAGAAAATCTGAGAAAGGTTGTAAAATGACTAGGGGGAAAAAAACAAACAAACAATGAAACCACTTTAATAGGCGGAAAAGCCACCCCCTCCCAATTTCAAAAAACAACCCATGTTACTGCTCTATCATTTAAAAAGTGAGCAAAATCTGTCTTCTGGCTCTAAGTCCTAACTGATTTCTTTGTCAATGTTCATGGATATCATGTGATCAGAAAATGAGGCACGGTGATACACAGCTCGCGCATTATATCAAGCTTTACCTTCCGTAGCAAAATAGAAGCGAGGTGGGGAAAAAAGGGTCCACGTACCTTGGCTGCCTGCCGGTTTGGGGAAAGCCTGAATTGGGCTGCTGTGGAGCACCAATACCACAATCCAAGTGCCGGTCCAAAGGAAACCCATTCTTCCACGCTTGGCTTCGGAAACAGCTTGGCGCCGGGCTCCCGGAGCTGTAGCTTTTGTTATGAATGAAAAGGAGGAGTAAAAACAGGAAAAGCTAGGAGAGTGGGCGCGGGGAGGGCTAGTGGCGGGGATCCGCGTCTACTGGAGCTCTGCCGGGCTCCAGAGTAAAGGGATTAATCAGACAGTCGGCGCTCGGGACTCAGGTCTCCAGGTGGAGGAGAGCGCTGTCCGTCTCGTGGGTGCTGAAGTTCCTGTGACAAGAACGGGCAGCGGGTCGACTTGGGCGTCGCCTTATTCTCGCTCCCTGCTTGAGAGGAAGTGAAGATGGAAGCGCATGCTCTCTGAGAGTCAGAGGCGGGAAGGGATGGCGTCAGCAACTCCAAAGCTACTCCAATTCCCTCCACGAATGGAAGCGGGGGAGGGACGACAGACGGGCTAGCGTATTTTCTGTGCCGCAGTCCTAGGGTGATCCTGCAATCAGGGTCGTGGACATCATTGTCCTAACCTTCCAAGTAAATGTTACCTCAAGGACCAAGTGCCTTCTCTGCCTGTGCTCCTGTTAAGGAAAGCTAGATAACCTTAGGCAAAGGATTCTGCTTTGAGATTATTCTGGGATATCTCTGCAAAAAGTCCTTTCCATTCTACCTTCTGTACCTAAAAGACAGATATAATTCTTATATTCTTAGAAAAGCTGTGCCCTTTGTGATTTGGGTTGTCAATACCAGAGCTCTCTTAGTGCTCTTGTTTCAGCCCTATGGAGTCTTTTAAATTGGGATATTTAGGGAACATTCTTTCAAATAGATTGCTGCAACACAGTCACTCTCCTAGATGCTGAAACAGAACACACTCCACACCCACACCCACACCCACACCCTATTGCTTGTTCCCCTAAGAGTGAAGATCCTCAATAGTCAGGGGTAGGTGAGCAGCAGGAGGAGCCAATTTCGATTAAAAAAAATTCCCTTTCTCACCATGGGAAATCCCTCTTCAAAGAAAGAAAGGGGAAAGGCGGGGGGAAAGCTGCACTTTTGTAAAATTCTTCCCTGGGATTCAATTATGTCTAAGAACTTGGTTGTTCCAAGGTTCCTTGAAGAGACGGGATAGTCATGAAAAGCATTTTTCATCATAACTAGGTCAGGGAGGTGCTTCCTATATTTTGAGACTATTTCCAGAAGCCTAAGATTATTGCATGAAAAGAGCTATCAAAAAAGACTTCAAAATAATGAATACAAGCAACACTAATAATGTGAGCAGGGTGTTGAGTAAGTTGTTTAGTCTCTGAGTTTTAAACAGATCTTGGACCCTTTCCTTTGGACTGTGGCATGCTGGGAACTAGTCTGAATAATGACCACAGAGAAGAATTCAGCACAATCAGGCCTTTGATTTCTGTATCCCTGCTTTTCAAGGAACAAGTTAGTTGTTCAAGTACCTAAAAATAAACAAACAAGCAAGCAAGCTAGGAAACAAATCTCCCTCATTCTGAAGGGCTTTGAGTATGGATATCACTCAAATACTTTAAGAATCTAAAGAGTACTTTGGATCTAGCACCTACTTCAAGAAGCAGTAATGCAGCCTTGGGGGCAGGGTCCAGCTTCCCCCTCAAGGGAAACAATATATTTGAGATCGTCTGTAGAACTAAAAACCCACCAACTTGAAGATGTTAACTACTTGATGGAGCACTCTTCATTCAGAGAAGGTCACAGTTCTCCCCTCATCACCTGATGCCCGCTTTGCCTGGAAAAGCAATAAAGCTATTTTTTTCTACTTTACAATAAATAAATAAAGCAAACAGTTGTTGGCAATAATGACATAACATTAGTATCCCAGTAGGCCGCATCTGAAAAAATTAAATCTCCCAATTTAAAATCCTATCCAAGTGAAGGGTAAATTTCCTTATTTTCCTCTTCTTTAAAACAGGTGGCAGGCTCTGTTTACCTTGCAATGTAATTGTGGAGAACAGTTGATTACGTGTCTTGATCAAATCATTTTGTTTGTTTTTTTAACTTCATGGTGTGGCATGTGGGATCTTAGTTAGGGATCCAACTCTTGCCCCCTTCTTGGAAGCACAGAATATTAACCATTGGACTGCCAGGGAGTCCCTTGATCAAATCATTTTATGCCAGGAATGTTTTGACACAACCTAAAAAATGTCATGAAGTATTTTTAGTTTTTAAGAAACATTACCAAAAATTTGGTGAAATAGCCATTCATGGAGATTTACTCTGTCTCTGATCTAATCCCTCAGCTCCACTCCATCCTATGTCCCATCCTTTAACTTGCTTCTCCCCACAATGTATGTTTGCAGTTGGGAGGGTCTCAGGATACAACTAAGGTAAGGGATGGCTATTGGACTTCCCTTGTGGCTCAGCTGGTAAATAATCCACCTGCAATGTGAGAGACCTGGGTTTGATCCCTGGGTTGGGAAAATCCTCTGGAGAAGGGAAAGGCTATCCACTCCAGTATTCTGCCTAGAGAATTCCATGGACTGTATAGTCCATGGGGTTGCAAAGAGTAGAGCGACTTTCACTTTCATGGCTATTGAGGACATTGAATTGCTTGCCAAAAATGAAAAAGTATTTTGCTTTTCCCTGTCATTTGCACTCAAAGTGTTAAATCTAAGAATGTGTTACATTTCTGACCAAATGAACTGTGGAGCATGGGGTAACTCTAAGGCATGAATTAATTTACATTTCTCAGTCTTATGGATTTTTTTTTTTTTTCCAGACTCAGTATAGATCTATGAGTAGAGTAATCCTAAGTTTCATTTATTCATTCATTCACTTAAGAGATATTTATTGAGCACTCAGAATGTACCAGGTATTAAGATAATTGCCGAGTATACAAAGATAAGTAAGATATAGTCACTGCTGGTTTTATAGCCTAGGAGAAATGACTGTGATTATAACAAGCAGCACCGCAACTATTTATTGAATGCTTTTCATGAGCTACACATTTATGTCACTTAAATATAAGTGAACAAATAAACACAAGAGTGCTTATGGGTTCCCTGTTGTATATGCAGTGTTCAGGTGGGGTGCAAATAATGGAGTGAATGATCAGGAAAGGTTTCAAAGAGAAGATCTCTTGTTTTAATCATAAAAAGATTAAAATATTCAATTGTTATGTATAAGCACACTGCTGCTGCTGCTGCTAAGTCACTTCAGTCGTGTCCGACTCTGTGCGACCCCATAGACGACAGCCCATCAGGTTCCCCCGCCCCTGGGATTCTCCAGGCAAGACTACTGGAGTGGGTTGCCATTTCCTTCTCCAGTGTATAAAAGTGAAAAGTGAAAGTGAAGTCGCTCAGTCATGTCCGACTCTTCACGACCCCATGGACGGCAGCCCACCAGGCTCCTCCATCCATGGGATTTTCCAGGCAAGAGTACTGGAGTGGGGTGCAGCACACTAAAAACATTGAATAATATAAACAAATATATGTTGAAGTTGCAAGACAAGTGTCATTGAAGCAGATCACGTGATTGTGAAATAACATACAAGGCACAGTAACTTCATCAGTGTTACATACAGATTGATCATTCACTATAGAAGATGCCTTTTGAGCTTAGTCTTGAAGATGGAGATATTTGAAGTTGTTTAGAGAAAATTTTATATTATTATTGCATGTTGTATTGTAGAAAGTCTCAGACAAACACAAAAGGAGGAAAAACATTGAAACAAACTCCATGATTCATTACCCAATTTCAGTAATCATTAACTCATGACGACTGTTTTTATTTTATATTTCACCTGTAAAAATCCCAAACTTCATATCATTTCACCCACAAGCATACCAGTATGTTTACCTAAAAGATAAAGGTTCTTCTTTCCTAGCATTATTGTAATACCTTTATCATATCTCATAATAATAATAATACTTCACTATCATCAAATATCCAGCCAAAGTTCAGATTTCCCCACTTGCCTTATAAATATTTTTACAGATGGTTTGCTTAGATCAGAATCCAAACAAGGCCTTACATTGCATTTGTTTGGCTTGTGAAAGACACATATCAGTATAAGATATTGCAAGGTTTTCTTTTCATTTCCTAAGACATGTCAGTTGCTTCTTTAGAATACTATGCATGTGTCTTATTGTGCTGCTCTTTGTACATGATTCTTTTCATTTCAAAAATAATAAATATACATTGAAGGAAAAATTCTAAAAATACGGTAAACTAAAAGGGGAAAAATCATCTGATAGAGATAATTCCTGCTAACTTTTGGCATATTTCCTTTTGGTTCATGTTTTTCTAAGAAAATGTTTTATACATATGTTTAGAAAAATCTTATTTCTTATTGTATACATATCTGTCTATCCCACTAATCTATGAACTCTTCAAGAGGAAAGGTCTTATCTTGCTCACTCTTCATTTCTCAGCCCTTCTTGCAGTATCTGGAAATCTATTTGCTTAAGTAAATGAACAAAGTGATGGAGGCTTGTCTGTTTACCTTTGCTCTTCAAATGCTGAGACCATGATGGCTGTCCTACATTGGAGGATCATGACAATGTTGCAGTTCCAGGAGCTGTCAGTTCCTTCAAGAGCTGTTAGCCACTCTGTCAGCATGACAATCCACTCAGCATTTTCTTAACAAAGGAGTAGTCTTGCAGAAGAGGTATTCACAAAAGGACTAAGAATAGAGAGACAGAGCTGGCAAAATCTTTTACAGCTACAGCTATAGGCATGGATTCGTTGCCTATAAAGACTGAACAGGATGCCAACACTAGAGACAGCTGTTGGTATGGCTCAGACGAGAAATGTGGAATCCGGAAGTTCACCATGAGATGGAAGTTGAAGTAATCAAGGATGATGAAAATGAGCAAATAAGACAACTGAAACAAGTGAGGACTTCCCTGGTGGTCCTGTGGTTGTGAATCGACCTGTCAGCAGGGGGCATGTGTTCCATCCCTGGTCTGGGAAGATTCCACTTGCTGCAGGGCAGATAATCCCGTTCGTCACAACTACTGAAGAGCCTGTGCACCACCACAAGAGAAGCCTCTGCCAGGAGAAGCCCGCTACATTAGTGAAGGGTCGCCCTGCCTCTCTGCAATTAGAAAAGCCCGAGGGCAGCAATGAATACCCAGCGCAGCCATAAATAAATAAAACAAGGAAAGGGAAAGCGTGGAAATGAAAACAGTATATGAATAAAGAAAATGGGCCCAAATGACAAAATGTGATAGGTCACCTACAGAGAGCAAAGCGCCAGCACTGAATCTGAGAGTGGGAAGGAGAAGATGGCTGGATGGCAAAGTTTTCTGCTGTTTGCTTACCTTGTTTGTATGATGACTAAACCAGATTGAGTCAATCGTTTGCTCCAGGGGTCATGGGAGGAAGAAGTGAGTCATACAAGGACTTTCTCCAGAAAAACAATGGTAGAGCAATTTCCCAGAAGGAATAGGGTGAGCGAGTAAGGCAAACAAAACAACAGATGCTCATTACATCATAGAATGTAGTATTTAAGATAGATTAAACATTACTGAGTAAAAATATCAAGTTTCCTGATAGCAGTATGATTCCTATCATCAAAGTTGTGTACATGTGTACATGTGTGTGTTCATAAATGGTTGAAATTTTATTTCCCATTATGTTTATCCCATTATGTCATTCCTAAAGGAAATCAGGCCTGCATATTCACTGGAAGGACTAATGCTGTAGCTGAAACTCCAATACTTTGGCCACTTGATGCACAGAACAAATTCATTGGAAAAGACCCTGATGTTGGGAATGATTGAGGCAGGAAGAGAAGGGGACAAAAGAGGATGAGATGGTTGGATGGTATCAACGACTCAGCAGACATGAGTTTGAGCAAGCTCCAGGAGCTAGTGATGGACAGGGAAGCTTTGTATGCTGCATGCAGTTCATGGGGTTGCAAAGAGTCAGACACGACTGAGCAACTGAACTGAACTAAACTGATTATGTTTAGAGTGGTTGCCAGGTTAGGACTTTTTCTTTGTTAATTAGGCAACTGTAAATTCCTTGAATTTTCAACATGTGTATGTACTGGTTTTACAATCAGAAAAAACTCAATAAAGCAATATAATCTGTATAAATAATTTTATATACTAAAAAATATTCTATTACGTTTCAGACAACTTAAATGAATTATCTTCTGGGATGTGAAAATAGAATGTGATAAGGTCAGCAAGAGGGGAATGAAAATTCAGTGAGAGGGTTTTTTGTCTTTTATTCTGCTACTACTCAGTGCCATTCTAGATGATTTTCACAGTGCCGGTCATTGTTCATATTTTCTTTTTATTGTGACCTCTTTGAGAGGAGGTGCCGATGAGACTCACCTTTCTATCTTAGTGCCTGGGGTACTCTATAGGAGTCAGTTACTGTCTGTTGAATAAATTTTATCACCTTGTGAATCTATCCACAACAGTTCCTCTTACATGAGACTTGACACCTTTTCCTAAGCCACATGTGTACCTCAAGTAGCCAAGCTTTGCCAGACATCATCCCTCTCCATCAGCTCTGCTAATCCCCTCCCTTCCCAGGGGCAAAACTGCTACCTGGTCAGGGTCATGTCTGAGGTGGGCTAAGGCTCACCAAGGTCTCCTCAAGTTAATGTCCATCCTACACCCTCCCAGGTCCTGAAGCTGGCTTCTCTGCCACCAGGATTTAGGGATAGGGGTTATCCAGGCTTTCTCCCTGTTCTCTAGTGCAGGTTTGGGGTTTGTGGGAAAGGAAGATAAAGGATACAAAGCAGGATTCCTTTCTATATGGTCCATTCTGGGACTTGCTGAATTACTGGAGCATGTGCTTCCTTGTGGCTCTTCACAAGGTACTAACTGTAACACGTGTTCAGCTGGCATGAAGTCCAGGCCGTTCTTGACTTCCTCAAACATAGCAGGCCTACTTCTGCTGCAGGGCCTTTGAACTTGTTTTCTCTTGTTGCAATATTCTTCCTCCAAATAGTCCCAGGGCCTAATCCCTTAACACAGATCATATCTTTGCTAGAAGTCATGGTCTTCTAGACACATGGGAAGGCCTAGTGTCTCAGGTTGAGTTCCCTGAGAAAGAGACTCTGAAATGGAGATTAGCATCCAGGATAGTCTCTTGAATCAACACCTATGGAAGGGAAAAATGAGAAGGATTTGCCAGTGGAAGAAACTGAGCCATGATACAGTATCAGTGGAGGTTTTAGATCCCCAACCCTGCAGGGGATCTAAAGATGAGATGATCCTTCAGAGCTGTCTGGAGTTGGGGCAAGAGATGTAGGCCTTTATACTCCTGAATAGATCAGTCACTGAGCATAGGCCTTACCAGGAAGCAGTCAGGACCCTGGATGAGGTGGTTCTTTTCAGCAGTTGCTGCTGCTGCTGCTAAGTCACTTCAGTCGTGTCCGACTCTGTGTGACCCCATAGATGGCAGCCCACCAGGCTCCCCTGTCCCTGGGATTCTCCAGGCAAGAACACTGGAGAGGGTTGCCATTTCCTTCTCCAATGCATGAAAGTGAAAAGTGAAAGTGAAGTTGCTCAGTTGTGTCTGACTCTTAGTGACCCCATGGACGGCAGCCCACCAGGCTCCTCTGTCCATGGGATTTTCCAGGCAAGAATACTGGAGTGGGTTGCCATTGCCTTCTCCATTTCAGCAGTTGGGGGAATAAGATTTTCAGTTCTGAAGTGGCATCTGAGCAAGGCATCCCAACCTTCACCACATATACCCTGACCTCCTTGTTTAAAGCTGTAGCGGCTGCCCCTGCATTCTCCCTCCCCTTCCTCTGCCCATATTTCTCCAATGCACTTACCACCTAACATACTGTATAATGCACTGTTGATTTTCTTTGTTATCTTTTTCTCCTAATTAGATTGTGAGATTTTGTGGACAGGAATTTTATTTTATTATTATTTTTACTGCTGAATTCAAGCACCTAGGATAGTGTCTGACATATAGTAAGTATGCAACCCATATCCATCCCTGGAATATGCTTTAAAACCTCAGGAATGAGAATTCCCTAGCTGTCCAGTGGTTACAACTCTGCACTTTCACTGTTGAGGGCCCTGGGTTCAATCTCTGCTGGGAGAACTAAGATCCTGCAAGTTACTCAGTGCAGCAAACAAACAAAACAAACAAACAAACACACACACACACACACAAAACCAAAAACAGGAAAAAATATATAGCTAGATTAAATAGAAAAAATAAGATTGGCCATTAATTGATCATTATTGAATCTGAGTAATGAGTACACATATACAGATTCAATATACGGATCTCTAATTTTGTATATGCTTGAAATTTTTCACAATAAAAAGCTTTAAAAGAAAAGGGTTATTTTAAATTTACTGCCCATCAGTAGAGACAGCAATAAGAGAGATTGTTCTTCTTTCTCCTAAAGGTGTATCTGAAAATACAATTAAACATCTTTCTTAGTGGAGCAGAAAATCAATAGCTTTGCTCTGGTGCTCCAAAGCCCATCCTCCAGCCGTCCCTGTAGGCATGCTGATGTGATGGGGACCCCGGATGACTTGGCTGCCCATGCACCTGAAGGGTTAGTGGTACAATTTCAGGTTTCTTCTCCTCGGATATCAACATTTTACAGACATTGGAGAATGAGGGCAGTATTTCCTACTTGTCAGACATTGCATAAACACAATTAGACAGGACTCATGCATTCTGAGAAACTAAGAGTGATTACTGTATTTCCCCTCCCATCAATCATGGAAGAGTGGGCACTAGGAGGCTGTGTGAGAGTGCTGCTGCTGCTGCTAAGTCGCTTCAGTCGTGTCCGACTCTGTGCGACCCCATAGACAGCAGCCCAGCAGGCTCCCCCGTCCCTGGGATTCTCCAGGCAGAACACTGGAGTGGGTTGCCATTTCCTTCTCCAGTGCATGAATGTGAAAAGTGAAAGTGAAGTCGCTCAGTCGTGTCCGATTCTTTGTGACCCCATGGACTGCAGCCTACCAGGTTCCTCCGTCCATGGGATTTTCCAGGCAAGAGTATGGAGTGGGGTGCCATACCTCTCTCTAAATTAGAGGGTGGGTTGACCCACAGAGGAAAGCAGTTCTCTCTTCTCTGCCCCTTCTACTCCAAACAAACCTATAAGGAAGCCCTGCATGCTCTGACTCCTGTAGCCTCCCTGACCTCATTCCCTTGCATTCACCCCTAAGCCCCTGAGCTCAGTCTACAATGGCCTCTGCTGTCACAGGCACAGTCAGACATGCCCTCACATTGGTACTTTTACAGCACCTTCCTACCCTGCCTGGAACATTCTCTGCATGGCTAATCTCTTCACCTCCTCTAGAGCTTAGGTCATGTATCACCTTCTCTGTGACAGGTTATTTAAAATTATACCTACGTCTGCCACCCCTGTATCCTTACCCTATTACCTTGCTCTACTTTTTCATTATTTCTTGCCACTTTTCTGTTTTGACATACTATTTAATTTTTGATCGATCTATCCTGAGTACCCATAATAGTGCCTGGAACATAAATAATTATCAAAAACACTGAGTGAATGAATGAATGGAGCTTGGAGTCATGTGTTTCTCAGCCAGTGACCACACATTAAAGATTTTCAAGGCAGTCCTGGTTTTAACTCTCTTCCTGATAGGATTTCTCTGCTTGCCTTCATCTTGCTCTATATCTACAAGCCTTCAATTCGTATTTCAAAACAACTAGAGTGATTTTTTAAAAGTTTAAGTCAGGGCCTTCCCTGGAGGTCAGTGGGTGAGTCCTCCTTCCAGTGCAGGAGATACAGGTTTGATTTCTGGTCAGGGATCTAAAATTCCACATGCCATGGGACTACTGATTCCATGCGCTCTGGAGTCTGTGGGCCACAACTAGAGAGAAGCCCTTGCATGGCAACTAAGACCTACACCGCCCCCCAAAACTAAAACTTTAAGGTCTTCTCTGATCAGGGTCCTCACTCAGCTGTCTCCTGTTACACCATTCTGTTTCTTTCTTAGCATTTACTACAACCTTTAATAAGGTTGTCTCATTGTCTGTCTCCTCCTCCAGGCTATGCAAGCTCACTAAAGGCAGGAATTTTGTCTTTCTTCTATTCTGACACCTGAAACAGAGTCTGGCATCTAGTAGGTGCACAATAAATTTTTTTTTAAATGAACAAATAGATAACCAAGAAAATTCTAAAATAAAGTGAAGGGAAATGTCTTACACATGCTAAATTATAAAGTTACTGTAACAAGAACATTTTGACCCTGGCACAGGAATACAATACCATAGTCCAGAAATAGAACCACTACAATAGCTTCCTGTTTCCCCTGCAATATGGTGATTCATTATATGATAAAAGTATCACTTAAAAATCAGTGGGGAAAAGATAATTCATTCATAAATCATGTTGGGATAATTCACTAGCAGTATTTAAAATGATAGATGTATTCTTATACCTTCATTGAAGTAAGTTGCCTATAGATCAAAGATTTAAATATGAAAACATGAAAAATTGTGTGACTACTTTTATGATCTTGAAAAGAGAAATGCTATTCTAAATATTACAGACAAAACAAAACATAAAGGAAAAGAATTAACTATCTATTTTTTAATAAAGTATGTTATAACAAGTTTGAAAGCTCTGGAAAATACTTGCAAAAATAAATTTACATAATATATAAAAAGTTCTTAATAGTCAATAATAGAATAAAAGTAGGCAAAGGATACAAACAGGAGCTGGCTTGAAGTAATCCCCAATTATAAACGCACAACAATTTTAGCATCAAAATAAAGACACAGGAAAACTAGAATTAACATACATGACAAATAAGCCATGAGTCCAAAACAGATACTTAGAAAGGAGTAGGAGGAATACTTAGAAAGGAAATCCTTCTTTACAGAAGAACACAAGCTAACAAATTAGAAAAGAATACTAGAACTAGAAATTATCACTCTGCAACCTCATATTGCAAGAATTATCAATGAATTCTAAAACAATTAGGTGAGAACATTTCCAGGTTTCTATAATATTATTGCACAGATTACTAGCTAATGCAAAGAATATGTTTACCTTTCAGTCAGTTCAGTTCAGTGGCTCAGGCGTGTCCGACTCTTTGCTACCCCATGAATCGCAGCACGCCAGGCCTCCCTGTCCATCACCAACTCCCGGAGTTCACTCAGACTCACGCCCATCGAGTCAGTCATGCCATCCAGCCATCTCATCCTCAGTCGTCCCCTTCTTCTCCTGCCCCTAATCCCTCCCAGCATCAGGGTCTTTTCCAATGAGTCAACTCTTCACATGAGGTGGCCAAAGTACTGCAGCTTCAGCTTCAGCATCATTTCTTCCAAAGAAATCCCAGGGCCGATCTCCTTCAGAATTATTTGGTAGTTACCAGTTTAATTTGGCAATGAAACTTAGCATCACTCATTATGGGACTTGACATTATATGCCTCTTGAAGGGATCTAAAATCAAGTACACAAGCACCACTATCAATTGTTCATACTATTTCCAAAGACACTGGTTTATTTTGCCTGGAGTAGAATCTGAACGTTGGCACTGTAAGTGTTTAAAAATTCACTGTAGTGTGCAATCAAGTTAGCGAACCACTAAATATTTGAAAGGTAAATATTGATACCTCCATGAATTATTTTGGAATTACATATGAGAGTCCGAAGAAGAACATTATTGCAATGGAAAATCATCTTCCTGATTTTTGCAGTGTTTCTCAGTCAATCTATCTTTTCTAAAGATCATCTCTCTCCTCTTTTGCACTATTATAAGCTTTTAAATGAATATGAACCTTTATGTCATAAAAAGAAATTACAAGAAGTTCTATAGATCAAAGATAAATGTTATTAAGGATTTTTGACATAGTATTTTAATTTAAAAATGTGTGCATCTGTCCTCTCACTGTCTAATATGAATACTATTAGAAAAGGAGATTTCACTACTTAAGTAATATTGATGTGACAGATTACTTGCTGGTTATGGGGAAAGGAAGGATGCATTGTACTATGCAAGAATTGGGATGTCACCACATATTGTGTGATTCTATGTGAAATGCCTAGAATAGACAACTCTATGAGACAAAACAGACTAGTGTTTGCCTAGGGCTTGGGGCTGGTAGTGGCTGGGAATTGGGGAGTGACTACTAACAGGTATGGGTTATCTTTTGGGGATTATGAAAATTACCTGAAAGTCATTATGGTAACAGTTATACAACTCTGTGAATATACTAAAACCCACCGAATTATGCACTTTAAGTAGATAAACTGTTTGGTATATGAATTATTTATCAATAAAGCTGTGATATTAAAAAAGAATCAGCCTGTCATTATCCAAATCTAGGAATAAATCTTAGCATCCCAAACAGTGGAATAACCACTCATATGAATACTCTGTTAATGATATGTTTGGAAGTATCTCTGACATAGTCTTGGAAAAAATGTTTATTTGAATCTAGTCAAGCTTTTAGATCTAAATTCTAGGGGATCTTTAATCTAGGAATAAATTCTATATTTCCATGAAGAAGCTATGAGACACATCTAGATGGAGAAAAATTCTGCCAGAAAACTCTTCTAGCCTCCTCAGCAAGTCATTGTTATGGAAGGGAAAGTGGATGGAAATAGTTTCGGACTTCACAAGACTTACAACTTGTAACAAATGCAATAGATGCTATTTTGAGCAAACCAACTAGGAAGGAGATTTTTGATACAATTGGAAAATTCAAGAATAGAATGGATATTTTATCATATAAAAATATTACTAATTCATTAGAAATTGTGGTTATATATACTTAATTTTTACAGATGTCTACTGTGAAGAAGGCTGAGCACCGAAGAATTGATGCCTTTGAACTGTGGTGTTGGAGAAGACTCTTGAGAGTCCCTTGGACTGCAAGGAGATCCAACCAGTCCATCCTAAAGGAGATCAGCCCTGGGATTTCTTTGGAAGGAATGATACTAAAGCTGAAGCTCCAGTACTTGGCCACCTCATGTGAAGAGTTGACTCATTGGAAAAGACTCTGATGCTGGGAGGGATTGGGGGCATGAGGAGAAGGGGACGACCGAGGATGAGATGGCTGGATGGCATCACGAACTCGATGGACATGAGTCTGAGTGAATTCCGGAAGTTGGTGATGGACAGGGAGGCCTGGCGTGCTGCGATTCATGGGGTCACAAACAGTTGGACACGACTGAGCCACTGAACTGAACTGAACTGACTCTAGTATTCAAGGAGTGAAATGTCATAATGTCCGTAATTTAAAAAAAAATCAGAAAAAAATATAGATAAAACAAATATGGCAAAATGTTAACTACTGTTAAATCTAGGCATGTATGGGGACTTCCCTGGTGGTCCAGTTGTTAGAACTCTATGCTTCCACTGCAGGGGGCCCGATCCATGGTCAGGGAAACTAAGATCCCACAAGCTATGCTGCACAGCTAAAAAAGAAAAAAAAGTTAAGTGGGTATATGGGGGTTCATTTTAGTAGTTCCTCTGTCATTCATTTGAAAATTGTCATTAAAAAACTTTTAGAGCCAGGAAATTGTGAAATCTGTAATGATAATGCAAAAGAATTATCCAAAGATTCTTTTCCCAAGAGATATTTGAATAAGAAGTGTAAATAATTTTTAGCAATCCTGAATTCTGTGTTAAAGTACAGGTGGCTGGGACTCCCCTGGTGTTCTAGTGGTTAAGACTCTGCTTTGAACTTCCCTGGTGGCACAGTGGATAAGAATTTGCCTGCCAATGCAGAGGACAAGGGTTCAATCCCGGATCTGGGAAGATTCCACATGCCATGGAGCAACTAAGCCCATGCACCATAACTATTGAAGCTGGTGCACCTAGAGCCTGTGCTCTGCAACAAGAAAAGCCACCCACAATAAGAAGCTAAGGCATTGAAAGGAAGAGTAGCCCACACTTGCTGCAATGCCCTTCTCACTGCAACTAGAGAAAGCTCTCCTGGTAACAAAGACTTAGTGCAACCAAAAATAAATAAAAATTTTAAAAGGACTGTGCTTCCACTGTGGAAGGCATGGGTTGTTTAATTCCTGGTTGGGTAACTAAGATCCCGCATGCTGTGCCTCTCAGCTAAATAAAGTATAGGTGTTGTATCGACTTTGGAGGTAGACATGTGCGTGACAAAATAACAACCCAAATATTATTGAAATTTGAATTGCATTTCATAGAATACTGTTCTTTTTTAAATAAAGGGAATTTAAAATGTATGTAACTATGTAAAACTTCCAAGCACATAAATTCACATACCAGGAAATGTCCTTTATCATTTTATGATCCCTACATTGGGATCACAAAATACGGCAATGTTAACCACATGTTAAAAGTTAGAAGCACTGTATTCTTAAAATTTCAGTAGGAGTCAGCAGACAACAGTAAGAAAAAAGAAACTTGTTAATTTCTTCAGGTACTGATTCAGGGTTCCATAGTCCAATTGCTCTCCCTGTGCTGTCTACCCAAAGATTTCTGTCTCATTTCTGGTCTTTCTTTTATTTTTGGCCATGTCCTGTGGCTTGGGGAAACTTAGTTCCCTGATCAGGGATTAAACCCAGGCCCTGGCAGTGAAAGCACAGCATCCTAACCACTGGACCACTAGGAAATTCCCCATTTCTGCTGTTTCTTGTCATTCGGGTGACCTGGGGAAAGAAGAGGCACATAGATTCTCTCAGTAGGGTAAACGGCAAATCGTAAACAAATAGCTATTTTGTCTTACTTCCAGTCAAGCCACTGTTAGTTACACTTAAGGACAGACTAGGTGTGAAGCTAGTGAAGCATGCTTGCTGCTGCAGCAGCTAAGTTGCTTCAGTTGTGTCCAACTCTTAAACTTGTACAAACTTCTTCTAAGGGGAACATCTTTAGCTTTTGTTCACATGCTGTGTTTAGTGTCAGTCGTGTCCAACTCTTTGTGACCCCACGGACTGTAGCCCACCAGACTCCTCTGTCCATGGGATTTCCCAGGCAAGAACACTGGAGTGGGTTGCCATTTCCTTCTCCAGGGGATCTTCCTGAGTAGGGAATGAACTAGTGTCTCTAGCGTCTCTTGCATTGCAGGTGGATTCTTTACCTGTTGAGCCATCAGGGAAGCCTGTAGCCTTACACTTTTGTAAAAATTCAAATGAGTTTTAAAACACAGTTGGTTGAGACTTTTGTCTTTTTCATCAAACTTTTCCTCATGCTGGATGTTGGGTCAGTGGCCATGAGCATTTCTGAAAGTCAGAGAAATAATTAGTAGTAATTCCTTAATATTGTCCAATAGAGTCCTGCACAAAATGTGTGGGTCACTATGCTGGTCCATAAACTACTACTACCTGTCTGTGAAGAAATAAGTAAAGAAATTGAGAATAAGCATAATAATTTCATAAGATAATTTTCTATTGACTCTAACAATAAAAACTATAGACATTTGTTGTACATCTTTCTTTCACTTCATTTTTCTAGTAATTAAATTTTGTTTTATTTCACAAATATAATGGTCTGAAATTTGTTGGGCAAAAAAAATTTAACTTGAAGAAACACTGATTAATACCCAGTCTATATTTAAATTTTCCCAGATGTTCCCAGTATGTCTTTTGTGGTTGATTTACTCAAATCATTTGATTATTATGTCTTTTAAGTTTCTTTAATCTAGAGTATCCTCTTCTTCTTTTTTCATATCATTGAACAATTGCCTTGCAAAATTATAATCCCCCTCCTTTCTGATTTGTCTGCTTTCTTTCTCAACACTTTTGTTTTCCAATTAGTGACTTGCTTTTTCATTTTCTTAACAGTGTCTCTTGAGAGGCAAAAGATTTTAATTTTGATTAACTCCAATTATGGATTTTTTACTTTATAGTTTGTGATTTTGTAGTTGTAGTTAGATAGGTATGGGTTAAAAAAAAACAATGAAATAATAAGAACAACAACATAAACTCAAAACATAAATCCTTGAATCTCACATAGTTTAAAAAATTAACTCAAAATGGATCACAGACCTAAATGTAAAAGCTATAACTATAAAAATTTCTTTTGTTAGCTCCTTTAAATCTTTTTTTAATTTTGTATTAGGATATAGCAGATTAACAATGTTGTGATGGTTTCAGGTGGACAGCAAAGGGACTCAGCCATACATATACAGGTATCCATTCTCCTCCTAACTCCCCTTTCATCCAGGTTGCCAAATAACACTGAGCAGAGTTCCCTATACTATACAGTAGGTCCTTGTTGGTTATCCATTTTAAATATAACAATGTGTACCTGTCTGTCCCAAAGTCCCTAACTATCCCTTCTCCTCATCTTTTCCCCTGGCAAGGAACTTCCTGAGTCTGTGAGTCTCTATTTTATAAGTAAGCTCATTTATATCTTTTTTTTTTTTAGATTCCACATAGAAGAGAGATCATGCAATATTTCTCCTTCTCTGTCTGACTTTACTCAGTATGACAATCTCTAAGTCTATCCATGTTGCGGCAAATAGCATTATTTCATTCTTTTTAATGTCTGAATATTATTCGGCCATAATCATATACACATAACTGTATATGTGTACCACAGCTTCTTTATCCATTCCTCTGTTGATGGACATGTGGGTTACTTCCATGTCTTGGCTATTGTAAATAGTGCTGCAGTGAACATGGGGGCATGTATCCTTCTGGATCATATTTTTTTTCCCCAGATATATGCACGGGAGTGGGACTGCAGGGTCATATGGTAGCTCCAATTTTAGCAAAACTATAAAATTTGAGAAGAAAACATAGAGGAAAATCTTGGTGGCCTTGAAGTTGGCGAAGATTTCCCAAGGTGATTCCAATGTCTGGGCAGGATTGACAACCATCAGTAATTCCATTCCTGATAACAAGCCAGGTCAATGTGAGTTAAGGGGAACTATCTCAGGCTACAATGTTTCTCAGATTTTAATGGACATACAAATCACTTGCTGCTGCTGCTGCTAAGTCACTGCTGCTGCTGCTAAGTTGCTGCAGTCGTGTCCAACTCTGTGTGACCCCATAGACAGCAGCCCACAAGGCTCCACCGTCCCTGGGATTCTCCAGGCAAGAACGCTGGAATGGGTTGCCATTTCCTCTCCAATGCATGGAAGTGAAAAGTGAAAGTGAAGTCGCTCAGTCATGTCTGACTCTTAGCAACTCCATGGACTGCAGCCCACAGGCTCCTCCATCCATGGGATTTTCCAGGCAAGAGTACTGGAGTGGGGTGCCATTGTCTTCTCCAACAAATCACCTAGTTACTTAAAAAAAAAAAAGACCTAGTAGATCTCAAATTGTCTTCCCTCTGGTCTTTCAGTTATGTGAAAAAATATATTATTTAAAGTTTAAGCCACATTTAGCTGGGTATACTGATGCATTCCCTGGAGGAGAGCAATGGCAACCCACTCTAGTATTCTTGCCTGGAGAATCCCATGGACAGAGAAGCCTGGCAGGCTACAGTCTACAGGGTCTCAAAGAGTCAGACAGACTGAAGCAACTTAACACAGCATAGTACTGATGCATTCATCTGAAAGTATCTTAACAGCTCCACTTTTATAATCTCATTTGTAAAATTTAAAAGCAGACAGAAGTCGTAAATGAACCACAAGTGTGATGGAACTTCTCAAAATAAGGAAATGCTATTTTCAGTTCAGTTCAGTTGCTCAGTTGTGTCCGACTCTTTGCGACCCCATGAATTGCAGCACACCAGGCCTCCCTGTCCATCACCAACTCCCAGAGTTCACTCAAACTCATGTCCATTGAGTCAGTGACGCCATCCAGCCATCTCATCCTCTGTCGTCCCCTCCTCCTCATGCCCCCAATCCCTCCCAGCATCAGAGTCTTTTCCAATGAGTCAACTCTTCCCATGAGGTGGCCAAAGTACTGGAGTTTCAGCTTTAGTATCAGTCCTTCCAATGAACACCCAGGACTGATCTCCTTCAGGACGGACTGATTGGATCTCCTTGCAGTCCAAGGGACTCTCAAGAGTCGTCTCCAACACCACAGTTCAAAAGCATCAATTCTTCAGCGCTCTGCCTTCTTCACAGTCCAACTCTCACATCCATACATGACTACTGAAAAAACCATAGCCTTGACTAGATGGACCTTAGTCGGCAAAGTATGTCTCTGCTTTTGAATATGCTGTCTAGGTTGGTCATAGCTTTCCTTCCAAGGAGTGTCTTTTAATTTCATAGCTGCAGTCACCATCTGCAGTGATTTTGGAGCCCCCCAAAATAAAGTCTGACACTGTTTCCCCATCTATTTCCCATGAAGTGGTGGGACCAGATGCCATGATCTTCGTTTTCTGAATGTTGAGCTTTAAGCCAACTTTTTCACTTTACTCTTTCATTTTCATCAAGAGGCTTTTTAGTTCCTCTTCACTTTCTGCCATAACGGTGGTATAATCTGCATATCTGAGATTATTGATATTTCTCCCAACAATCTTGATTCCAGCTTGTGCTTCCTCCAGCCAGCATTTCTCATGATGTACTCTGCATATAAGTTAAATAAGCAGGGTGACAATATACAGCCTTGACGTACTCCTTTTTCTATTTGGAACCAGTCTGTTGTTCCATGTCCAGTTCTAACTGTTGTTTCCTGACCTGCACACAGATTTCTCAAGAGGCAGGTCAGGTGGTCTGGTATTCCCATCTCTTTCAGAATTTTTCAAATTATTCCAGTTTTTGCCTTCTTAAAGTGGACATGAAAAAACAAGAACTTATGTAAGGATAATGAACTTAAATGGAAAATTTAAAGATTGGAGAGACTTTTTTTTTAAATAAAGACTTGCTCTTTAACAACTAAATTCAAATATTGGAAGCATTACCATATAGACTTACTTTGTACAAGTCTAAAAGACAAAATGACCCAAGTTATTCAGAGGTATAATTTGACATCATATAACTGTAGGCATCTTAATGATTAGAGCTGTTGAATGATAAGAGTTGCTCTGTGAGAAAGAGAGAACTCCGTGTCCTTGGAGTGTTCAAACAGAGGATGGTTATCTTGCTATGAGGAATATTGTAATAAAATGGAAAATCACAGGAGATGACCACTAGTGTTGCTTCAACTTTGAGATGCGCAGCTTCAGAGTAATTTTGCAGCTCCACCTCCATGCTGTGAGAGGCTCAGGGCTTGCTCAGGCTTCCTCAGGCTTCACGGGGCTGCCTTATTCCAGGTGCAGAGCTGACTGGGCAGCAACATCTCTCAGCAGCTTTTAATCATCATGGTAATGGATCAGAGCAGGTGTCCTCCAAGGTTATTTTTAGCTGTAGCTTCCATGGTAACAGTAATATTCACTGCTAAACATCATAGAGTGAGATGAGATTACCAGTTTTTCAAAAGGATGAAACTCAGGAATAGCCACATGGAAGAGATGTATAGGGCAAGGAACAGGGAAAGAGTGTGAAGCTTCCATGCTCTCTGAGCGCACCACTGTCTCCAAATCTCCATGCATTCACCAAACCATAAGCTCTTATAATCTCATTTTTAATATCTACTAATTGAGTAGACATAAATTGGGTGTATCATTTAAAAAAATATTAACATTGTGATTCCATAGCACTTTACTTAATTATTTATGGCTGCCCTGGGTCTTGATTGCTGCTTGAGGACTTTCTCTACCAGCGAGTGGGCGGCTGCTCTCTAGTTGCAGTGCGTGGGTTTTCATTGAGGTGGCTTCTCTTGCTGTGGAATTCAGTATTTGTGGCTCATGGGGCTCTAGAGCAAGAACTCAGTAGTTGTGGTGTGCAGGCTTAGTTGCTCTGAGGCATGTGGAAATCTTTCTTGACTAGGAATGGAACCCACATCCCCTGTATTGGCAGGCAGATTCTTCCCTGGACCACCAGGGAAGGCCCAAGTATATAATTTTTTTAAGGATTTATTTTCTTGGTAGATTTCTAGGAGGGAATTTGCTGAGTCAAAGAATATGAATATTTTATATTGCCAAATTTCTTTGCATCAGACAACCTGAAAAGTACACTGTCTGGACATGAAATACAAACTAATTTAGGCTAAAATTTCTGATGTAAATGAAAAGCAAATAATGGCATATTTTTTCATAAATGAAACGATTGTGTATGTAGAAAAACCAATGGATTCTGCTTTTGAAAAACAATAAGTGATGTTAGAAAGGTGGTTTCAGAAGGCAAGGTCAATAGTTTAATGCTATTGTATTTCTACATTCTTGTAACAGCTAGATAATGATTTTTAGAGGGCCAAACTTTGCATATCCTTTATTCAAGTCACTTAAGTCATCCAAATATTATTCCTAACTTTTGAGACAGTCTTTTAAACATTGAGACTTTTTTTACATCCGAAGATTATTTTAGAGCAAGAAAAGCCATCTTGCTTAAAGCTGGTGGAGTGAGCTCAGCTACACGTAGACTTCTCTGATATAGAGGTGACCTTTCAAGTACCAAGGCTGGTGTCTTTAATCCTTTCTCACTGTATGAAGTGATGGGGTACCTTTACCCAAGCCAGTACTGAATGTGGGTGTGTTCCTCACCATATGCTGGTGTAATTTTAGTTATAACGGTTCTGCAAAAGGCTTTCTTCAGAGTAACTAGAAATGAGCGATTAAAGGTAGACCATTCTAAATAGTAAGATCCATATCTGGTTGTCAGCTCAAGATACAGCTCTGTTCTCTCAGCAGGATTTGTTTGGTTTTATTTATTTATTTATGGTATAAATAACTGACATAAAACATTATATTAATTTCAGGTGTACACTACAATGATTTAATATTTGTATACATGGCAAAATGATTACTGTGATAAGACTGGTTAGCACTCATCACCACACATAATTACAGAATTTTTTCTTGTAAAGAGGACTTTTAAGATTTACTATCTTAGCAACTTTCAAACTGGCAATACAGTGTTATTAATTATGGTCACCAAGCTATAGATTAGATCCCCATTTGTTATTTATTTTACAACTGGAAATTTGTTCTTTTTGAATCCCTTTACCTGTTTTACTCACCCCACTCCCTGCCCCTGGCAATTACCAATCTGTTCTCTGTATCTGTGAGCTTGGTTGAGGTTGTGGTTGTTTCAAGACTCCACATATAACTGAGATCATACCATATTTGTATTTTTCTGACTTATTTCCCTTAGCATAATGCCCTCAAGGTCCATCTATGTTATCAAAAGTGACAAATTTAATCTTTTTTTATGGCTGAATAATTTCAATTTGTGTGTGTATATATATACATCTTCTTTATCCATTCATTTGTTGATAGACACTTAGGTTGTTTCCATATCTTAGTTATTGTAAATAATGCTGCAATGAATATGGAGATGCATATATCTTTCCAAGTTAGTGTCTCGGTTTTCCTCAGGTAAATACTTGGAAATGGAATGCTGGATCATATGATAGTTCTATTTTTAATTTTTAAAGGAACCTCCATACTGCTTTCCATAGTGGCTGTATCAATTTGCATTTCTACCAGCAGTGCACAAGGGTTTCTTTGACTCCAGATCCTCTCCAACACTTGCTTTTTAATAATATCCATTCTAACAGGTGTAAGATGATGTCTCGTTTCAGTTTTGATTTAAATTTCCCTGATGACTGGTAATGCTGAGCAATTTTTCATGTACCTGCTGGCCATTTGTTTGCCTTTGTTGGAAAAATGTCTATTCAGATCCTCTGCCCATTTTTCAATTAGGTTATTATTATTTTTTGTCATTGAGTTGTATGAGTTCTTCATATATTTTGGATATTAACACCTTATCAGACATATGATTTGCAAATATTTTCTTCTGTTCAGTAGGTTGCCTTTTCATTTTATTGATGGTTCCTTTTGCTGTGCAGAAGCTTTCTAGTTTGATGTAGTCCAATTTATTCATTTTTGCTTTCATTGTCTTTACTTTTTATGTCAAATTCAAAAGATCATCACCAAGAGCACTCTTCTACTAGGATTTTTATGGTTTCAGGTCTTAACATTCAAGTCTCTAATCCTTTTTGAATTAATTTTTGTATTTGGCATAAGACTGTGGCTCAGTTTTATTCTTTTGCATGTTGCTGTCCAGTTTTCCCAACACCATTTATGAAACAGAGTATTCTTTCCCCATTGTATATTATGGGCTGAGGTGTCAAAATTAATTGACCAAATTTATGTAAGTTGTTTTTGTTGTTATTTCAGAAAGGAATATAATATGCTAACAGGTTATATTAATAAAAACATATGTGATTTTTCTCTATTAAAATTTTGCAATTTTTAAATGAGAAAAATGGACATTACAAGCTTTTAAACAGAAGCTATTTGTTAAAGCAATCCTCAAAATAAACTTCTAGAAATACCATACCACAGTACTGACCTATTAAGTTTTTGCTGAAACAGTCCTACTTCTTTCCACTCATGTAACACTGGACACTTTATAGAATTAGGTTTACATGGAAAGTACTCCTGAAATAACAGAAGGTACTTATTTCATCCCAGATAATCTACCCAACATTTAGGAAATACTGCCACCCAGTGGACGGTAGGAATTTGGTTCCTGTTTCCAGCAATTTCGTTCCTGTTGCAGTCACTTCAGTCTTGTCCGACTCTCTGCGTCCCCATGGACCACGGCCCGCCGGGCTCCTCTGTCCATGGGATCCTCCAGGCAAGAATACTGGAGTGGGTTGCCATTTCCTTCTCCAGTGATAAAAGTATGAAGTGAGTGAAGTGAAGTCGCTCAGTCGTGTCCGACTTTTTGTGACCCCATGGACTGTAGCCTACCATGCTCCTCCTTTCCATAGGATTTTCCAGGCAAGAATACTGGAGTGTGTTGCCATTGCCTTCTCCACCGGTTGCTTTATTTCTGTATAAAAGTTAAAAGACCAAAGGCTGTGTGTGTGTGTCTGTGGAAACTTCAGAGGCTTGGGTTGAACCAGGAGGGTTAACTCAAATAGCTGCTCAGGTATTTGTGAGCCAAGGAGGAAAGATGAAATCCCAACTAGAAGGGAGGCTGACGTGGGAAGCTTCAGGGGTTCAGGGACTGAATTGTACGCTGAGTATACTGAGGAGTGCACCTGGTACGCTGAGTAATGCATTCTGGTTCCAATTTTAGAATCTATCCTGAGGACATAATCATGGATGTGCAAAGATTTAATGTTGGTGTTTATAATTTTTTTATAACAAAGATAATGCATAGTCCTATAATTGAGGATTAACTGAATAAATAACAATACACCTCTGTAATTAAAGTGACCTTTAAAATATTAACAATGTGCAGAGACAAGATATGAAAATCTATTTTTTAGTGAAAAATGCAGATCACAAAGTAGCATACATCACACACAGGTAACAGACCACAAATACATCAACATTTTAATAATGACGATAATAATGAACATATATATTCAGTGATTACTGTGTGACAGGTAGATTAAAATAACTACTTTGGACCCACCTACTTTTTCCTTCTCTAACTTAATCCTTCTAATGCTTCTCTCTAATTCCATTCCTAGCCTTGCTGGGGCCCTCAAACTCTTTGGCAGCCTGATCAAGTGTATGGACTCCAGAATAATGTTTTTAAATACACAAAATACATTGTATTAAATAGGAAACAAGTTACTTTGAAATACAATTATTAATATATATAAAAATGATATAGTAACATGTATACATATATATTTTATATTAAATAATATATCTATGTTATATATGTTTGTTTATCAACATATTAAATAAGATGTAGTAGAAGGTATAGGCTTCCCTGGTGGCTCAGTGGTAAAGAATCTGCCTGCATGGCAGGAGGTGCGGGAGACATGGTTGTATCCCTGGGTCGGGAAGATCCTCTGGAGGAGGGCTTGGCAACCCACTCCAGTATTCTTGCCTGGAGAGTCCCATGGACTGAGGAGCCTGGTGGGCTATAGTCCACTGGGTCACAAAGAGTGGGGCACGACTAAGTAACTGAGCACACACACACACATTACTAGAAGGTATAGTAATAATTTTCTAAGTGGAAATATTAATATGATATTTCAAGATAATTACGATGATTTCATATGAAAGTAATATTTTATATTAAATAATATATCTATGTTATATATGTTTGTTTATCAACATATTAAATAAGATGTAGTAGAAGGTATAGGCTTCCCTGGTGGCTCAGTGGTAAAGAATCTGCCTGCATGGCAGGAGGTGCGGGAGACATGGTTGTATCCCTGGGTCGGGAAGATCCTCTGGAGGAGGGCTTGGCAACCCACTCCAGTATTCTTGCCTGGAGAGTCCCATGGACTGAGGAGCCTGGTGGGCTATAGTCCACTGGGTCACAAAGAGTGGGGCACGACTAAGTAACTGAGCACACACACACACATTACTAGAAGGTATAGTAATAATTTTCTAAGTGGAAATATTAATATGATATTTCAAGATAATTACGATGATTTCATATGAAAGTATTTGTGGTTTCTGTTGGTGACAGTCATTGTGTTTTGTTGGCTGTTTTCATAGCTGAAGGAAATGCTAAACTGCAGCTACAAACTAGCATTTAGACTGTTGGGATGTATGGTAAGAACCTGGCCCTCCAGTGTATTATCTAGCCAGCTTCAGATCATGTCAATCCACTTTCAAACCCCCAAGTGGCTTCCCATCTCATTTAAAATATCTACCCCAAGAAAATCTGGCTTCATAGTTTTCTTCTTGATAGCATTTCCTACCAGTCCCCTTCTCCTTCCCTGCCTTCCAGCCTTGTGTGCAATTCTTTTAAAAAATTCTTTATTGAATTTGTTGCAATATTGCTTCTGTTTTCTATGTTTTGTTTGGGGAGGGGGGCTGAGGCATGTGGGATTGTAGCTCCCCGACCAGGGATCCAGCCTGAACCCCCTGCATTGGAAGGCAAAGTCTTAACTAACCACTGGATTGCCAGGGCAGTCCCCTGTGCAGTTCTTTGATTACAGTCAACCACAGTCCTCGCCTGGTTCCAAACAGGGAAAGGAGTACGTCAAGGCTGTATATTGTCACCCTACTTACTTAACTATGCAGAGTACATCCTGAGAAATGCTGAGCTAGATGAAGCACAAGCTGGAATCAAGATTGCTCGGAGAAATATCAATAACCTCAGATGTGCAGATGACACCACCATTATGCAGAAAGCAAAGAACTCAAGAGCCTCTTCATGAAAGTGAAAGAGGAGAGTGAAAAAGTTGGCTTAAAACTCAACATTCAGAAACTAAGATCATGGCTTCTGGTCTCATCACTTCCTGGCAAATAAATGGGGCAACAGTGACAGACTTTATTTTTGGGGGCTCCAAAATCACAGCAGATGGTGACTGCAGCCATGAAATTAAAAGACGCTTGGTCCTTGGAAGAAAAACTATGACCAACCTAGACAGCATATTCAAAAGCAGAGACCTTACTTTGCCAACAAAGTTCCGTCTAGTCAAAGCTATGGTTTTTCCAGTAGTCATGTATTGATTTTAAGAGTTGGACAATAAAGCTGAGCGCCAAAGAATTGATGCTTTTGAACGGTGGTGCTGGAGAAGACTCTTGAGAGGCCCTTGGACTGCAAGGAGATTGAACCAAGTCCATCCTAAAGGAAATCAGTCCTGAATATTCACTGGAAGGACTGATGTTGAAGCTGAAACTCCAAAACTTTGGCCTCCTGATGCAAAGAACTGACTCATTGGAAAAGACCCTGATGCTGGGAAAGATTGAAGTTGGGATAAGAAGGGGACGACAGAGGATGAGATGGTTGGATGACATCACCGACTCAATGGACATGAGTTTGAGTAAACTCTGGGTGTTGGCGATGGACAGGGAGGCCTGGCATGTTGTAGTCATGGGGTTGCAAAGAGTTGGACATGACTGAGTGACTGAACTGAACAGTCCTAGACTTTGCTTCTACCATTCTCTCTGCCAAGCATTATTCTCATACATATTGGCAGTGCTTGCTCCCTTAGATCAAGGATTGACATTTTCCATAAAAGGTCAGAGAATCACTATTTTATACTTTGTGGCCCATATCATCTCTGCTGCAACTACTCAACTCTGCTGTGATAGTGCAAAAGCAATCATAGACAATACATAAATGCATGGCTCCAATATATCTTTGTTTTTGGACACAAATTTGAATTGCTTATGAATTTCACATATGCAATATTTTTCCAAAAAATTTAAACCATTTACAAATATAAAAACCAGCTGGTTCTTTATCACTAGCACCACCTGGGAAGCCCCTTAGCTCTTTGAGCTGTACAAAAACAGGCAGCTAGCTCGTCAAATTTGACTCACAGATTGCTAACTGCTTCCTTACTTATGTCAACCAGACCTCTGTTCATATGTGCTTCTCTGGAGAGCTCTTCTCTGGCCACTTCATTCCACACAGCCTTCCCCTTCTCTGTTCCTTTGCTTTGCTTTATTTTTATTCATTGAACTCCTCCAGACCCAATATATATTTTTATTTGCTTATTTCTTATCTTCCTTCTAGTATATAAGCACCATAAGGCAGGACCTTGGTCGGTTCTTCTTCTTCTTTTTTTTTTTTTTTTCAGAACCCCTGTGAGTATGACAGAACCTGAAACAAAACAAATGTTCAATACTTCCTGAGTGACTATTTCAGTGCTGGTTTGATGTTGTGACTTAGGGCTTCACCAATGGCTTAAGCAGTAAAGAATTTGCCTGTGTGCAGGAGATGTGGGAGATAGGGATTTGATCCCTGGGTTGGGAAGAGCCCCTGGAAAAGAAAATGGCAACCTACTACAGTGTTCTTGTCTGAAAAATGCCAGGGCCAGAGGAGCCATGGACAGTCAGTCCATAGTTGCAAGAATCAGACACAACTGTGCACACACACACACAACACATGGTAAGAAATGAATATTTGGTCTTCACTCCTGGTTTTTGGCACAGAGCTCCGGAAACTTGGAATTTCGTAGGTAATAAGAGTGACAAAAGTGTCTTTTATTACGTTAATAAAATGACTTTAGGACTTAGGGTCTTGGTAGCCAGGAGAACCATGTAATTTTAAGGTTGGAACTTTCATCTCCACTTCCCACCCTGACCTCTGGGTAGGAGGTAAAGGGGGTAGAAAAGGGGCTGGAATGTGAATAAATGTTCATGGCTAATGATTGAGTCAATCGTGTTTATGTAATGAAGCCTCCTTAACCCCTCCAAAAAATATGGCGTTGAAAGCTCTGGTTTGGCAAACAAATGGAGGTTGAGGAGCATGGTGATTCTCTGTGTCCTTTCCCCATACCTGACTGTATATATCTTTTGTCTGGCTATTCTTGAGTTTTATTGTTTATGGTAAACTGGTAATCTAGTAAGGAGACTAGTTTCCTAAATCCTGTGAGCCGTTCTAGCAGATTAATAGAACCCAAGCAGATTAATATGGACCCAAGGATGGGGTCATGAAACCCTCTGATTTCTAGACATTTCCAAAGCACAGGTGACAAACTGGTCTTAAGACTGGTCTCTGAAGAAGGGAAAAATGCCCTCACATAGAACTGAGCCCTTCACCTGTGGGGTGTGATGCTATCTTCAGGTGGATAGTGTCAAAATTGAGTTGAATTAAAGGACTTTCACTGGTGGAGAAGTGCTGGGTGGTGTGGGAGATCCCCTACACACATAGACAGATGCACCAGAATTGGGGGCAGAACCCCTAGCTGGTCAAATCTCTATGATATTACTCATTAGAATTAGAATTTCTTGTGGTGGTCAGAATTAGAAATTATTCTTAGATATAGTCTGAATCAATGCAGAGTAAAATAAAATGATGTTTCTATTAACACAGTGAATTTTTATTAAGCTGTATTCAAATGGAAATTATGGCAAAATCAGATTTCTCTA
Organism: Aepyceros melampus; assembly: GCA_006408695.1. NCBI lineage: Eukaryota > Metazoa > Chordata > Mammalia > Artiodactyla > Bovidae > Aepyceros > Aepyceros melampus. The sequence continues at coordinate 3,010 of SJXQ01002835.1, read as the reverse complement.
AAACTGTACTTGTGATGGATATTTTTTGGACCTCTATTGAATTCTCTATACTTACATTGTTGGTTTGGTTTTGTACATTAGTCTGTTTAAATTATTTTGTACTTTGACAGCCCCTGCATCAGCTATCCTGGACAGCTACAAGTCTGATAATGTTTACTATGTTCCTCCAGACCTATCAGAGTAATGCAGAAGGGGACTGATTCTACATGACTCTTTCAGGTGGCTAGAGCGCCATTAACCCAACCTATGGGAAAATCTTGTAAGTGGTCCTTTAGGTCAGGATTACAGGAAAGTCCTCCACACATGAATTAGGAGTGGAGGGAAGGGAGACTTCAGATAATTCAACCAAAAGTCAATAGCTGAGGTATCAAAGCATAGGAAATGTTTGCTGCTGTTTTTGTTCAGTCACTAAGCCACGTCTAACTCTTTGTGACCCCATGGGCTGCAGCACACCAGGATTTCCTGTCCTTCACTGTTTCCTGGAGCTTGCTCAAACTCATGCCCATTGAGTTGGTGATGCCATCCATCCATCTCATCCTCTGTCACTCCCTTCTCCTCCTGCTTTCCTGGTGATTCAGAATCCCTCAGGTAAAGAATCCGCCTTCAGTGCAGGAGACCTGGCTTCAACTCCTGGATTGGGAAGATCCTCTGGAGAAGAGAATCGCTACCCACTCCAGTATTCTCACTTGAAGAATTCCATGGACAAAGGAGCCTGGTGGGCTATATAGTTCATGGGGTTGCAAAGTGTCGGACACAACTCAGTTTCAGGAAATGCTTAATATCTATATTAATATGTCTAAAGAGAGGATATGTCTATGATAAGGGTGTGGAATCAGCTGTGGAGGAACAAAGGTGATCCTTGAGACCAATATCAGCCTCACTTCTCTAGCCTTCTGTCAAATCACCTGATAGAATGTCTCTGTTCGAAGCTGGATATTTGGATCACTTAACAAACTCTCTTTGTTATATCTGATTCCACATTCATATAGAAACATTTTGAGGATTCAGCTACTCATGTGATAATCCCACAGGGAGAGAATAGGCTGCTAAGATTGACCCTACACTATGGGCTTTTTTTCTGTGTGTAATTTCAATATAGCACTGTTAAAATGACAAAAAACATTTGGTTTTAATCAGTTTCTCAGGGATTTTGTAAGCAGGAAGAGATCGAGTTTCTGAGTGAGCCAGGCTGAAGGTCAGAATCTCAACAATGGTGAATATACCAAGGGACTTGCCAATTTGCAGAGGCCAGTTTGGGACATTGATCAGCATGTGTATTTTGGCATGATAATCCAGTAAGTGTTTTGTCAAATTTCCCTCTGAAACAAAATAAGTTATTTATGGCATTAGTTATGCTATTGAAAAATGAACATTAAAAAAATTTGACATATTTTTCTTAGTGAGTGCCTGCTGGCTCTTGATAAATATATTCTTTTAAGTAATTGCCACAAGATGTTTCAATATCTATTAAAGGCTTTTCCAGGTTTACTAGTTAGAAGTTTTTAGTGTCTCTACTATCCTCTTCATTTTGTTTATTTGTTTATTTGGCTGTGTCAGGTCTTGGTTGTGGCACTCAGAATCTTTAGTTGTGGTGAACTCTTGGTTGCATCATGTGGAATCTAGTCCCCTGGAAAAGGATCAAACCTGGGACCCCTGCATTGGGAGCATGGAGCCTTAACCACTAGACCAGTAAGGAAGTCCCTGAAGACTAGCCTTGAAACACCATGCTCTGTCCTTGGATAAGAAGGTGGTGAGGGGTGAGAGGTGGAGGTAGAAGGATATAACTGCACTGCTTCTTTGTTTAAAATGTCTGTGTGTTTATATCATGAAAAAAAGACACCAAAAAGTTCTAACTAGTTTATAGTAGTGACTAATGTGTTCTAGATCCTAAACACTTACATAATTATATTTCATCCTTAAATCATATTTTTACAGGTGTGGTTTTATTTTTATTATTCAGATAAAAACACTGAAGATCAGAGAAGTAACCTGCCTAAAGCTAGCAGAGGCACCAACTGAGCTCAAGTCCCTCTGATTCTAAAGCCTGTGTTTCTGGTTGATTGATTAAAATGTTTTTTATTTATTTTTGGCTGTGCTGGGTCTTCGTTGCTGTAAGGTCTTTCCTCTAGTTGCAGTGAGTGGGGGCTACTCTTTGTTGCAGTGCAAGGGCTGCTCATTGCTGTGGCTTCCCTTATTGCAGGGCATAGGCTCAATAGCTGTGGTGCACAGCTTTCGTTGCTCCTAGGCATGTAGGATCTTCCCCAGATCAAGGGTCGAACTCGTGTCTCCTGCATTGGCAGGCAGATTCCTTACTGCTGAGCCACCAGTGAAACCCTTGACTGATTTTTAATTGAGGTATAGTTGAGCTACAATAAAGCCTGTGTTCTTACCTCCACATTATATCAATCAAAAAGTCCTGGCCTATTCTTAAGATCATTTATTCCTCAGTGAGTACATCTTGAATCAGAGAAAAATAGAGCTGAGTGACATTTCCATTTCTGGTATTTATAACAAATTTGAAATGTGAAACAAAATTATATTCTGTTACTCATTTGTTTAAGATGGTAACTCATCCTTAAGTTCTCTAAACCCCATTCATTAGTATCTGGATGTTAGCCTGAGCCAGAGGAACCAGCAGGAAATTCTCCATTTACAAATCTGGAGAGCAAAAACCCAGGGAGTTTCAGTGCTACAGTGAAAATGTTTATTAAGTTTTTATTTTAGTATCAGGCATAGATATAATAGAGGGCTTCCCTGGTGGCTCAGTGATAAAGAATCTGCTTGCAATGCAGGAGACACATGCAGAAGACATGGGTTCAATCCCTGGGTCAGGAAGACCCCTGAAGGAGGGCGTGGAAAACCACTCTAGTATTCTTGCTTGAAAAATCCCATGGACTGAGGAGCCTGGCAAGCTACAGTCCATAGGGTCACAAAGAATCAGACAGAACTGAAGTGACTGAGCATGCACACGTGCATAGACATAATAATGTTTACATTATATGTTTACATT
>SJXQ01002833.1:321293-427563 GCA_006408695.1 Aepyceros melampus | reverse complement strand
AAAAAAAAAAAGAATGTAGCATGCCCTCATTTTCAAAGTGAAAAAAATGTGTAATTATGCCTATTACAGAGGTTATATTTTATATTTTTCATATTATGGGGTTACAAATCATTTCCTGTTACAGAAATGCAGTCAATTTTTGGGTAGAATTACATAAGGGGTCTTGAAACCATATATATTGGTGGCAGATATGTATCCCAGTCATTAGTTATGTTTTATTATGATATATCTGATCTTAATTCAACCCTTAGACTAATGTGAGTAAACACTTCCTAACGCTTGTCAGTCAGGAAGACCACATATGAAAGAACCTTCTCAGCTTCCAACTCAGTTCAATATAAAGATAGCCATCAAATCCCTTCTTGACTCAAGTGTTTAAGGACCCAAAGGTAGTAATTGAGTTGCAGGGCTTATTGAGCTGATTTCAGCCCTGTCGATCAGCAACCCCAAGGGAGAAAGCACTTACCAGGCATTCTCCGGTGGTATCATCACAGGATTCTGCGTGACCAAAGCACTGACAGGGTTCACAGATGCCACCAAAAATAGTGCCATTAACTCGTCTGTGCCTAGGCCAACAAGACTGAAAGGCAAATACAGTCTCAAGTTAGTCTCAGGGATTTTTTTTAAAGCTTACTTTTGTCTTCAGCAGATAAACAAATTTAGGTAGCACACCCAGCAAATGTGCATGTCAAAGCGTTGCCATTATGGAAATATGGCTACCAGAGCTATTCCTCCTGACACGGGGGCTTCGTACTGACCTTAGTGTTATTGGCAGGTATGAGATTAGAGGAAGCATTAACTTGATGACTCTTCTGAAATAGCAAAATAAAGCAGAGATATAAAGAATTGAACCATGACAGTCTCAAAGTAAAAAGCACAGACAAGAAAACGGAAGGAAAAGTATTGGAAAAAAGCAGCCGACATAAATGGACTCTTCAGAACCTTAGCCTACTAGAGCATTTAATGTCCTGTCCAAGGACTGTAGATTCTCTGGAATGTCTTCCCTTTCTCACATGCAAACTCCCTTAACTCTGTCACTTTCAGAAAATCTTTGCAATCAGCTGGAAAAAAAGGTAGCACTCATCTTACATTTGATCACCGACATGGCTGACTTCTGCACATACATAATTTATAGTTCTCATTCTCAACTTCCTCCATCCTATTATACTGTCTCAAATTTACACAAAATAGTTTATGATTTATTTACAATACATTCCTTAGATATTTTATTTTATGGTTTTATTCTACTAGAACTCTAGTTATATCCATCATTCCTTTTTAAAGTGTAAAACACTTTCTCATACAAAAATAGAATTCTGATTAGAAAAAGGATATTTGGGTCACAGAGCATCTGTGTGTCAGTGCTGGCTTCCAGTTCACTGTCATGCTTAAGCATCCCTTCTGTGGGGGTCACTATCAGCTGGACAGGGTATAAAACAAAGGGGGCAAACACTGCTGCCCTGTAGGAGTTTATGATCTCCCTCAAGTTAAAACTGCATTTTGTGGGTTATTTACAGTATTTCTGGCTGGTTAACTACAACACAGTATATCATGAAAAGGCCTTTTTTTCCTAGCTGAGAGTAGAAACAAGAGAGAAACCACTGAGGTAATAAAGAATATAGAATTGTGCTGTGTATTGTTGGAAATGTTCCTTCTGCCTCAGGATATGAGGATTCTTAAATTTGAACATCAATAGCAAAGATATAAAAAAAGGATGATCTGATACTTCATATCCTAAAGGAAAACAAAAGCAACTTTCTTCTTAATCTGGGCAGTATAGAAAAGAAGGCGTCAATTTTCTCTTTCTAATAATTTTTCCTCATTAAAAATGTTGTCACCCTAGACTCATTATAGAATAGATTTTGTAATGTAATATATATTTCTAAAAACTGGTGAGGCCATATATTCAGAAGGGAGCAGATATTAAGGGTGTTGATAATAGGGAGAGAATTGACTTACTGCTTTGAGGAAAAATAAGCATAGAATTGTCATTAATAAGATATATATTATATATAGGTATATATATAATATATAAGGTGTGTGTTGTATATATATATATAAAATAAGGCATATATATATATACACATATATATCTGCAAATATATCACTTATCCTACATCCTCTTTAAATTTCCCAACTCTTTACACCTTTCTCTTAGCCAGTGATTTCATCTCATTAGTCACGAGAATATTGAAGGCAGTGGAAACTTTCCACTACCAAGTACGCAAGCACAAACCCATATTTCCATCAGTCATATTTCCCTCTGGAACAATGGGGATGAGGCATGTAGAATTCCTTATACTCTCAAAGGATTATCACCCCACTTGTAATTGTTTTCCCAATATACCCACTCAGTGCTGCATCAATAATAGCTTTCCTTTCTGTTAGATCATTACTATCAGCTCGGAAATATGACTTGTACCTCTGTAAAAAATTAGCTAACAGAAAAAAAAAAGACAAAAATACTCTCTTAATATCCCATAACTTTCAGTTACCTACCTATTTTTTCTTTTAGGTAAGACTGCTCTAAAATATCTTTTCTTTCTCACTTCCCTTCAATGGTTCACTCCATCCTAATCTATCTTGTGCCATAATCACTGGGTTAAAACTGCTCTTGTCCATGTCACCAAATTCCAGGGAACCAAATCAAATGAACAATTCTACAATTAACATTTTATTTGATCTCTCATCAAGCTATGGTTTAGTTGATCCCTATCTCCCTCAAAAGCCCTCTTCTCACAGCTTTCATGATACCATAGTCCCAGGTTTCTGCCCATCTCTTTGCTGTCTCCTCTGCTTCAACTCCCTTCTCATAGTCAGAAGCTCTTGGGGGCTTAGTCATTTTCTCTTTTTTCCTCCACACTTGCTCCCAGGTAATTTTATTCAGCTGTCTAGTTGATGATTTCTTCCAAATACATATCTCTAGACCAGACAGATATTCTGAGGTCAAGACCTACATATTCTAACTGGACATTGACAATATACTTCATAGCTCTTTCAAACCTAATATTTCTAAAATGGATTGTTGATTCTATCATCCCCATCACAGGTGTTCCTTCCCGCAGTTTCCTCAGATAAGTAAACGGTACCACATTCAGCTGCTCAAACTCGACATCTGACTCATTCTCAAAACCACTGTTACTTTCAATGTTCCCATGGCATGTCTCAGTAAGTCTGATTGGTTCTACTAACAAAATCTATTTAAAATAAACAACATGTCTTTTCACATTCTCTGCCATTATCCTAACAAACCTCTATCATCGTTACATTCTAACAAAATAGCATATTAACCATTTTACTTCCTGCCATCCCTGCCATGTACAGTATGTTCTACGCACTGTAGTTATAGTGACTTAAAAAAATTTTTTTTAACGCAGATCATGGTATCGTATCAAATGGCAACCCACTCCAGTCTTCTTGCCTGGAAAACTTCATGGACAGAGAAGCCGGTTGGCCTAGTTCATGGGGTTGCAGAGAGTCAGACATGACTGGGCAGCAGGAGCAGAAAAGTTTTCTTTCCATTGCATTTAGAATAATACTACAAATTTTTAATCATGCATGCAAGTTCTGAGTGGTTTGGCTCCTCCAGGCATGTCTTGTGCTATGCTCCCCTTGCTTATTAAGCTCCAGTCATACATGCCTTCTTTCAGGTTCTTGCAGATTCCAAACTGTGTTTCACTTCCTCATTAGTTCCCTTTACCTAAGACCCTAGAGCTCAGTTTAGATGCTACCACCTTAGACAGTCTTCCCAACAACCTCTCATAATATAGTCCCTTCCATCTCATCTTCTTACACCTGTTCTCAGAACCTCTATCAAGGCCCCCTGCTTGTTGTCTTCATGGAATTTATCATATTTATTTAAATTTTCTTTCTGGCATATAGTCTACTCTACCATCAAATGTAATGTCCTTGAGGTCATAGACTGTATGTGTATTGTTCATCACATTACCATCCACATCAAGAGTTTTGATCATCTCAGAATCATGGTCATCAATATCTGTTAGCTAAAATGAAAGTATGAATGCTTCCATGAAGTAGTTAATATTTCCATCATGTAGAAGAGGAAACTGAGATTTTAATTAAACACTTTTCAGTACCTAACTTCGCTTTTACTTCCTCATCTGTCCCACTTGTTAAGTGAAATGAACTATGACAATTCTAGGAAAGTATGGAAATATTTGAAAAATAAAATGTGTAGGGATTTATAAGTGAAGTCACTCAGTCGTGTCCGATTCTTTGTGACCCCATGGACTGTAGCCTACCATGCTCCTCCCTCCATGGGATTTTCCAGGCAAGAGTACTGGAGTGGGTTGCCAAAAGTGGAAATGATTTAAAAATTCTGGATCAACATTTATAGCTCCAAAGAAAACAGAAAAGAATGATTTATCATGGAATCATATAATCTGTTTTAGGCAAGCTAGAATTAAGATGTTAATACTTAGGCCACCTGATGTGAAAAGCCAACTCACTGGAAAAGACCCTGATGCTGGGAAAAATTGAGGGCAAGAGGAGAAGGAGGAGACAGAGGCTGAGATGGTTGGATGGCATCACGGACTCAACAGACATGATCAGCAAACTCCAAGAGACAGTGAGGGAAAGCCTGGTGTGCTGCAGTCCCTGGGGTTGCAAAGAGACAGACATAACTCAGGGACTGAACAATAACAATAATGGTGTTTGGAGTTTACTCAGCTTTTAAAGGATTTGGGAATATCAGTGGTAACAAAACTAGAATGTCTGCCCTTTCAAACTCAGTAAAAAAGCAAATGAAATCAGGAAAAGATATGGATAGATAATAGTGAGCTAAGGGACAGGAAGCTTCAATAAAGAAAAGAAAGGATTATTAGAGAGCAGAAGAAATGAAGAAGCCTGAGAGAAACTCCAGAGTTTCAGAGTTCCTTGTCTTCTGATTCGATTAATTTCTTTTATGGATTCCAAGCTAACTTTATTTATCCATTATTGTGTGAGAAGCACAGGAAGCTTTTCTTATCCTCCTTCTGTTTCTTTGCTCTGATTTTTCCACACCCACTTGCTTCTCTCTTCCTACCTAATTGTTACCATTATTTCGTTTCCAAGTTGAGATTTTTCCACCCCAGGACATTTTCTGTGACATTCTCTCCACTGGAGCTGATCACATCTTTGAAAGATTATTGCACTCATGTTCTGTACCACTTATTGGTGCCTTAATTCTATAGGGCCATGATCCCATTTATCATAAGTATGTGTTCTGTCTGACTAAATAGACTGTTAGCTCCTTAACAACAAGGATTATGATGTGACCTTGATAATTCCCCTCAGCATCTAGGGCAGAATTTACCAAAGATTCTCAATAAATGTTTCGGTGAAAGAAAAGAAGAAACGAAATGCATAGCCAATGAAATGATTCTAATACAGACAATTTCAGATTCAATGGGCATTTGAAATTTGTACAGAAGATGATGAAGAGTACTAAGAATCACCCATGTGGAAATAAGTGTGAAAGCAAGAATATAATAAGATTAGTTTATTTCAGTTGAAATAAGAACTTAGAGGTTCAAAGAGAGCTTTCTGGTTTGAAATAAAAACTGCTAGGCTCTTAATCAAAGAATATGTTTCATCAAATACAACATATATTTTATATGTGAAATCAAATTTGGGTTGACAGAGCTAATTTACTTCCATTATTATTTCTGTATTCTCTGTATGAATTTTTAAAAAGTGATGGCAAATTACACTTAGTTTTATTTTTAGATAGGTGAATACAAGCTCAATTAAAAAAAACACATCTGACATGAATATGACTCGAAGCCCTGTGTATCCTCTGGAAGCATGCATTATTTTAAAGTACAAGAGAACTGAAAAGCAAGGCCTAGGGTATTTCTGTAAATGGCTTAATGGGGTAGTGTGCTGAAGTGGAACATCTTGGTATACTCAGACGATTCCTTAAAGGCACCATTTTTAAAGAATTTAAGCTCCTATTTATATGAAGCCATGCCCTCTATCAGGGAAATGGTGCTTATATTTTTTGAGCAGATTTCAAGTAAAATCAATTTTCAAACCACCTACAACATACATAAAAGTAAATAAAAATTATTACCTTAGAAGGACACATTGCAATATTAAGTAAGGAACATTAATCTAGAATACTGAGACAACATAAATATCTCAAACTTTAGGTGCTAAACAAATCAAAGACCTGTAGAAAATTTTCCGAATCAAGGTATTTCTTCCATATATTATGTTCTTGACATTTTAAAGATTGAGTCCTTCAGATGATTGTGAAATGGTTGTATTCTTGGGAATAAAGTAGAGAAAGAATGTGGTATGTAGGATTAAAAAAATGGAGAAAGTGAAAAAGAAAAGAAACAGTGCTAAATTCCTCTCAAGCACTCAAGTGGAAATGAAGGAGAAATGTATTGAAATAGTATTCCACCATCATTCATCCCATTTTATCAACAGATTAAAGAGAAAACAAAAACTTCCAAAAGCATTAGATTTTTAGCTATTATGTCATAAGGAAAAATATGATTTCAAGATGACATCATATGAGTAACACTCTATTTGACAGTCATGACTTTTGGCAGACACTGAAGTTCTTCAAGTAATAAGACACTATCATTTGTGCAAACCTTGATGAAAACACTAAATTCACTTTAGAATAGTTTAATAGTTAATGCTGAAAGAACTTAGAATGCACTGAAGCTATATTCTCACAAACTTACTTCACAGGAGGAGCCAGTATACCCTGGTGGACATTGACAAACTTCCACAGCTGTTGCAAAGCTTCTGTCAGTAGAAGAGGGGACTGCAGATTCAAGGTCAACAGAGCTCAGCCTGAGCAGAAGGAAAAAGAGATGGTAAATAAGTAAACAAGCTTCTAGGTGTCTCTTGAGGAACAGTATAGGAACAATGATGTAAATATAAGCACATGTTTATGATGAGAAAGAAGGCAAATGAATATAACTTGAAGTTCTGGTCATTCATCATATTAGGCAAAGTCAGCCCAGTTAAAAGTGCTCACAAACAGTACCACAATCAAATGCTTAAAAGATATAAGACCATTCTTGTTCATTTCTTGCTTTTTGGCTATATGTTTTCCCTATTTTTTTCTTCTTGAGAGAGTTTAAAATCATAGTTGAAGGAATTTTTAAAATAGGATTCATATGACTGATTTATTTTAATAATTAAACTAGAAAAGCAGAGGGACACAATATTCAGTCCAATCTTTTAAATTCAAACAAAAATGGAAGCAAAGGAAGAGAAAGAAGTAAATTATTTTTGTTGCCTTTTCTCAGAAATAGATCTGCATATTAATAGGTAAAAGTGAAACTTTATCAAATGTTGTTATATTCACTTCAGTTCAGTTCAGTCGCTCAGTTGTGTCCAACTCTTTGCAACCCCATGAACTGCAGCACGCCAGGCCTCCTTGTCCATCACCAACTCCTGGAGTTCACTCAACCTCACATCCATCGAGTCGGTGATGCCATCCAGCCATCTCATCCTCTGTCGTCCTCTTCTCCTCCTGCCCCCAATGCTTCCCAGCTTCAAAGTCTTTTCCAATGAGTCAACTCTTTGCATGAGGTGGCCAAAGTATTGGAGTTTCAACTTTAGCATCATTCCCTCCAAAGAAATTCCAGGGTTGATCTCCTTCAGAATGGATTGGTTGGATCTCCTTGCAGTCCAAGGGACTCTCAAGAGTGTTCTCCAACACCACAGTTCAAAAACACCAATTCTTCAGCACTCAGCTTTCTTTTTAGTCCAGCTCTCACATCCATACATGACTACTGAAAAAACCATAGCCTTGACTAGACGGACTTTTGTTGGAAAAGTAATGTCTCTGCTTTTGAATATGCTATCTATGTTGGTCATAACTTTCCTTCTAAGGAGTAAGTGTCTTTAATTTCATGGCTGCAATCACCATCTGCAGTGATTTTGGTGCCCCCCAAAATAAAGCCTGACACTGTTTCCACTGTTTCCCCGTCTATTTCCCATGAAGTGATGGGATCAGATGCCATGATCTTCGTTTTCTGAATGTTGAGCTTTAAGCCAACTTTTTCACTCTCCTCTTTCACTTTCATCAAGAGGCTTTTTAGCTCCTCTTCCCTTTCTGTCATAAGGGTTGTGTCATCTGCATATCTGAGGTTATTGATATTTCTCCCAGCAATCTTGATTCTAGCTTGTGCTTCTTCCAACCCAGCGTTCTCATGATGTACTCTGCATAGAAGTTAAATAAGCAGGGTGACAATATACAGCCTCGACATACTCTTTTTCTTATTTGGAACCAGTCTGTTGTTCCATGTCCAGTTCTAACTGTTGCTTCCTGACCTGCATACAGATTTCTCAGGAGGCAGGTCAGGTGGTCTGGGATTCCCATCTCTTTTAGAATTTTCCTCAGTTTATTGTGATCCTCACAGTCAAAGGCTTTGGCATAGTCAATAAAGCAGAAATAGATGGTTTTCTGGAACTCTTTTCCTTTTTCCATGATCCAGCGGATGTTGGCAATTTGATCTCTGGTTCCTCTGCCTTTTCTAAAACTAGCTTGAACATCTGGAAGTTCACAATTCATGTATTGCTGAAGCCTGGCTTGGAGAATTTTGAGCATTACTTTACTAGTGTGTAAGATGAGTGCAATTGTACAGCAGTTTGAGCATTCTTTGGCATTGCCTTTCTTTGGGATTGCATTGAAAACTGACCTTGGCCACTGCTGAGTTTTCCAAATTTGCTGGCATATTGAGTGCAGCACTTTCACAGCATCATCTTTCAAGATTAGTTAGATCTATTTTTCTAAATTGTTTTAGGCCTAAATTAAATTCACTGCTTTCTGTATTTTTGAGTTTCATTTTATTGGTACTTCTGTACAGATCTGGTGATTTTAGCAGAGAGATTTGGTATCACTTGTTATTTTGAGAAAAAGCTGATTTGGCTAAATTGAAACTGCAATTACATACAGTGGTATATATGTATGTTGTGTGTATGTATTTCTTGCAAAATATGCAACCAATATACTTTCACAGTTTAAATAAATGCCATTGATGTCTATTGGCTTTTCACTTCTTTTTAAAAAAAGAAAATACAAAATCTTCATTGTTAAGAACACAAGCTCAAGAGCCAGAGAGATCTAGATTCAAATGCTGTCTCTGACATTTACCAGTCCCATAGCCTGGGAGAAATGACTTAACATCTCTAGGTCTCAATTGTCATCTATGTATCAGAGATAATACAGAGTCCATACATAATGAATTGATTAAAGGATTAAATGAAAGAATGAACACCAAGTTGTTGATGTAGTACCTAACTCATGTATGTGGTTATAAAATGCTAGGTATTTTATTAATATACATTGTCTGTTGAAATAGGATCAAAATACAAAAAAATAAAATTTCTATGACCTAAACTAGATTTTTGTCATTTTAATGTATTAAAATAAATTTTAAATCAACTCTAAAAGCACAAAATTAAATGACTGCTCTTGATTCATAGATAATTATTGCTTTATAAAATAATTGATATATCTTCATAACATCTAATATGCCATTATTTGACTATAAAAAAGATACAATGACTCTTGCTAAGACATGCATTTTTTAGTTGCTTCCTTAAGAGTGGTGGTAGATATTTATTGATTGGTGATTCACAATTACCAAAGACCTTGCCAGTTTGAGAATCTATGTTGTAATCAAGCCAGAGAACAAAGTTAAGAGGCTCATTGAATGTATCTTCAAAAGTGACAATCTTTAAGCTATAAGTTTTCTGGCAACAAGTTTCTAAAATCTCTGCTTTCATCCTGATTTTCCTAATCCTAGAAGCTTGATAGGGGCTTCCCTGGTGATTCAGGTGGTAAAGAATGTGCCTGCAATGAGGGAGACTTGGGTTTGATCCCCGGAAGGGACCCTCTGGAGATTTTACCAGTCCCATATTGTGGAAGAAATGACTTAATATCTCTAGGCCTCAATAGTGTCATGTATGTAACAGAGATAATACAAGAGTCCAAACATAATGAATTGATTAAAGGATTAAATAAAATAATAAATGCGAAATTCTTGATATAGTGCCTAACTCATGTATGTGGTCATAAAATGCTAGGCATTTTATTAACATACATTCACTGTTGAATCAAAATGACTACATGAATAATCTATAGGAAGATCCCCTGGAAAAGGAAATGATGACCCACTTCCAGTCTTCTTGCCTGGAGAATTCCATGGACAGACGAGCCTGGAGGGCTACAGTCCATGGTGTCATAAGAGTTGGAGAGGGCTGAGCCACTAACAACAAAGAGACTGGATAATACCCTGGAACATGTATAAGTTCATACATAATTGAGACGCAGAAAAGGAAAATCATCTTGAAATCATAGAAAACAGACATTTGGACGGGAATGCTGTAGGTGTTGGGTGCTAGTTGGCATTTTCCAAAGACAAGCAAATTATATTTACCTACAGATTGACTCATTTGACACCATTTTTTGGATGCTTTCTTCTCTAGGGGCACAGTCTAGACAGCTTGGCAGAAGGTTCTAAACTGGCAAGCATTAAAAATCACTGTTTTACAGCATTCGGGTTACACAGAGATTTAAACAAAATTTCAGTCATTTTTCCCGAACAAATAAACTGGTATTTAAAGTGTCACTGGCACTATTTTTTAATTGAGAATTTCACATAACATAATCACTTTAAGGTGTCATTTAACACATTCACAGTGTTGTACAACCACCATCTCTGGTTCCAGACATTTTCATTAGCTCCCCCTTCTCCCTCCACAATAAAACCCTGTGTCTATCAAGCAGTCACACTCTCTTCCACCATTTCCTCAATTCCTGTCAACCATGAAGCTGCTTCTGTCTCCATGGATTTACCTATTCTGGATATTTATACAAATGGATGTATAATCCATGTTGATGTGTAGCAAAACAAATACAGTATTGTAAAGCAAAACAAACTAAAAAAATAAAAATTAATTTAAAAAAATGGATGTATATATGACTTTTTTGTGTCTGACTCCTGTTAGCATACAGTTTTCAAAGTTCATCTATATTGTAGGATATATCAATATTTCATTTATTTTTATGGTAGCAATATCTTAAAGTCACTCAGTCTTTAGCATGCGTAAACACTCTTTCTTGACTTTTTGTTTATTAATCTTATATTGATTGTCCTGGGACTATATCTATATATATAGATATAGTCTGACTCTTTCTGACTCCATGGACTGTAGCCTACCAGGCTCCTTTGTCCATGGGATTTTCCAGGCACGAGTTCTGGAGTGGGTGTCATTTCCCTCTCCAGGGGATCTTCCCAACCCAGGGGTCAAACCTGTGTCTCCCGCATTGCAGGCAGACACTTTACTGTCTGAGCCACCAGGGAAGCCCAATATTCTATTACTGTGGTATGAATATACCACATTTTCTTTATCCATTCATCTGCTGATGGATGTTTGGCTATTATTACTCTTTGACTATTGTAAATATACTGCTATAAACATTTGTGTATAAGTCTTTTTGAGTACCCATTTTTAATTCTTTGGGGTATATAACTAGGAGTGGAGTTTCTAAATGTGGCAATTCTTAATACAACATAAGGTTTGCAAGAGTTACTAAAATAAAGATACTACTTGTTTATGTTAACATGAGTTGATAAGCTAGTTCTTAAGAAAGAGATTCTGATGTATCATCTCTAAACCTAGCCTGATCACCTCAATACACACTCAACACATTTTTATTGGATGGATGACTCTATGGATGAATAGGATAGACGAACAGTGGGTTGACAAAGAGACAGACGGAAAAATGGATGGATACAAGACTAAAAACACATGATAAATGAATAAATAAATGGATAGAATAATGGAATGAAATTATATTATGAATAGTGAGTAACATACCCCAGAACAATACACTGAAGTTTAAGATTCATATTTAGATGAATAAAATCAGACAAAGGAAAGAAAAATTACTTATTTGATCTAACAAAAAAGATAAATTGAAAACTGTTAGCATTAGGACTTGAGGCCAAAGGCCAGAACTCAACTGAATTTATTGTGACATCTAATTGCCTGCAACTAACGGACTGTCACACGACAAACTTGTATTTCTGATCACTTTAATTTTAGAATTAGATGATTTCATGATTACTATACTAGTTGATGAGATGGCTGGATGGCATCACTGACTCAATGGACATGAGTTTGAGGGAACTCCGGGAGTTGGTGATGGACAGGGAGGCCTGGCGTGCTGCAATTCGTGGGGTCACAAAGCGTCGGACACGACTGAGCGACTGAACTGACTGACTGCTGATACTAGTTGATAGTGAAAGGACAGGAAAGCCTGGCATGCTGCAGTTCATGGAGTCGCAGAGTCAGACATGACTTAGTGGCTGAACAATAATACTAGTTGACTGGGCTTTCCAGGTGGTACAAAGAACCCGCCTGCCAATGCCAGAGACAAATAGAAGATTCCCTAGAGGAAGGCCTGCCAAAGCACTCCAGTATTCTTGCCTGGATAATCCCATGGACAGAGGAGCCTGGTGGGCTACAATCCACGGGATCTCAAAGAAGACACATGGAAGAGACTTAGCATGCATGCATACTAGTTGATTATCATTTAAAAGACTATCACAGCTTACTAACCAGGAGCCTGGTCAACTGTATATAGATATAGTCCCAGGACAATCACGGAGAAGGCAATGGCACCCCACTCCAGTACTCTTGCCTGGAAAATCCCATGGACGGAGGAGCCTGGTAGGCTGCAATCCATGGAGTTGCTAAGAGTCAAATACGACTGAGCGACTTCACTTTTACTTTTCACTTTCATGCATTGGAGATGGAAATGGCAACCCACTCCAGTGTTCTTGCCTGGAGAATCTCAGGGATGGAGGAGCCTGGTGGGCTGCCGTCTATGGAGTCGCACAGAGTCGGACACAACTGAAGTGACTTAGTAGCAGCAGCAACAGGACAATCAATGTAAGATTAATAAACCAAAAATTAAGAAAGAGTATTCATGCATGCTAAATTGAACTATTTTGAATCCTAAAAGATGATGCTGTGAAAGTGCCGCACCCAGTTCAGTTCAGTCGTTCAGTCGTGTCTGACTCTTTGTGACCCCATGAACTGCAGCATGCCAGGCCTCCCTGTCCATCACCAACTTCCAGAGTCCACCCAAACCCATATCCATTAAGTCGGTGATGCCATCCAACCATCTCATCCTCTGCCGTCTCCTTCTCCTCCTGCCCTCAATCCCTCCCAGCATCAGGGTCTTTTCCAATGAGTCAACTCTTCACAGGAGGTGGACAAAGTATTGGAGTTTCAGCTTCAGCTCAGTCCTTCCAATGAGCACCCAGGACTGATCTCCTTTAGGATGGACTGGTTGGATCTCCTTGCAATCCAAGGGCCTCTCAAGAGTCTTCTCCAACACCACAGTTCAAAAACATCAATTTTTTGGTGCTCAGCTTTCTCTATAGTCCAACTCTCACATCCATACATGACCACTGTTAAAACCATAGCCTTGAGTAGACAGACATTTGTTGGCAAAGTAATGTCTCTGCTTTTTAATATGCCATCTAGCTTGGTCATAACTTTCCTTCCAAGGAGTAAGCATTTTTTAATTTCATTTCTTCAATCACTATCTGCAGTGATTTTGGAGCCCAGAAAAATAAAGTCAGCCACTGCATATGCCAGCAAATTTGGAAAACTCAGCAGTGGCCACAGGACTGGAAAAGGTCAGTTTTCATTTCAATCCTAAAGAAAGGCAATGCCAAAGAATGCTCAAACTGCCACACAATTGCACTCATCTCACACTCTAGTAAAGTAATGCTCAAAATTCCCCAAGCCAGGCTTCAACAGTACGTGAATTGTGAACTTCCAGATGTTCAAGCTGTATTTAGAAAAGGTAGAGGAACCAGAGATCAAAATTGCCAAGATCCAGTGGATCATCGAAAAAGTGAGAGATTCCAAAAAAACATCTACTTTTGCTTTATTAACTATGCCAAAGCCTTTGACTGTGTGGATCACAACAAACTGGAAAATTCTTCAAGAGATGAGAATATCAGACACCTGACCTGTCTCCTGAGAAACCTGTATGCAGGTCAGGAAGCAATAGTTAGAACTGGACATGGAACAACAGACTGGTTCCAAATAGGAAAAGGAGTATGTCAAGGCTGTATATTGTCACCCTGCTTATTTAACTTCTATGCAGAGTACATCATGAGAAACGCTGGGCTGGATGAAGCACGAGCTGGAATCAAGATAGCTGGGAGAAATATCAATAACCTCAGATGTGCAAATGATACCACAGGTATGGCAGAAAGCGAAGAACTAAAGAGCCTCTTGATGAAAGTGAAGAGGAGAGTGAAAATGTTGACTTAAAACTCAGCATTCAGAAAACTAAGATCATGGTCTCTGGTCCCATCACTTCATGGCAGATAGATGGGGAAACAATAGAAACAGCGACGGACCTTATTTCTGGGGGCTCCAAAATCACTGCAGATGGTGACTACAGCCATGGAATTAAAAACGCTTGCTCCTTGGAAGAAAAGTTATGACCAACCTAGGCAGTATATTAAGAAGCAGAGCCATCACTTTACCAATAAAGTGGTGCCAACCGTCTGGTCAAAGCATTGGTTTTTCCAGTAGTCATGTATGGATGTGAGAGTTGGACTATAAGGAAAGTTGAGTGCCAAAGAATTGATGGTTTTGAACTGTGGTTTTGGAAAAGACTCTTGAGAGTCCCTTAGAGAGCAAGGAGATCCAAGCAGTCTGTCTGAAAGGAAATCAGTCCTGACTATTCATTGGAAGGACTGATGCTGAAGCTGAAACTCTGATACTTTGATCACCTGATGTGAATAAGTGATTCATTTGAAAAGACCCTGATGCTGGCAAAGATTGAATGTGAGAGGAGAAGGGGACAACAGAGGATGAGATGGTTGGATGGCATCACTGACTCAATGGACATGAGTTTGAATAAGCTCTGGGAGTTGGTGATGGACAGGTCAGCCTGGCATGCTGCAGTCCGTGGGGTCGCAAAGAGTTGGACACGACTGAGGGACTGAAATGAACTGAACTGAAGTTGCTTCAGTCATGTCCGACTCTTTGCGATCTTAAGGACTGTAATTTCCAAGGAGAAAGAAAAGGTAACCCATGCCAGTATTCTTGCCTGGGAAATCTCACGGACAGAGAAGCCTGGCAGACTACAGTAAATGGGGTCGCAGAGTTGGACACTTCAGTCCAACCAACTAAGTGTGGACTGTAGTATAGCAACGTTTTAAAATAGAAAGTAAATGACTACATTAAGAAACAATTTAAAATGAAACAAAACAAAAATATTTTCAGTGAACTACCAACTTTCATTTGTCTTTGAAACAAAGATGTTCCTCTCCTTAATCTATGTAACCATTTTGAGCTATGAGAAATTTCAGCACTCAAACATCTTTCCCAGCAATATTCCACATTAGTATTCACCGAGCAGTCCCAATGTTCATTAGGTTCTGATATTTGTTAAATGGGATTTTAATGTGTTTAACAGTTTTTAGTGTTACTCTTGAAGAAGTTTATTCTTTTCCCCTTTCAATATGGTCTTTTTCTTTTCTTGATACAGGCTGTATTCATTAAAATACATAATGCTGGTAGTAATAAAGTATTTTTGGAGATGCACGAACTGTCAAAGATTTGTCAAATGTTGTAGCTTGTTCTTTCTATTTATTATGAAAGAGAAATACAGATACGATGATGGATGAAGAGCAAAGGCATAATTATATAAGCTATTATTTCAAATATTGGAATCATATAAGAAACATTGCCCTGGTACTGACTTAGAGTGTTCTGTATATTTTTTTTTACTATATTTTCAACCAGAGTTAGATATATCATGCTTCACAAAAAAGGGAAAAAAATCCAAATTATTCTTTAAACAACAGGACATTTGATCTTAAAACTCTTTTAAATAATTTTTTTAATTCACTTTTTTTTTTAAATATAGAAGACCTCCATTTAATTCTACTAAATAAATGTTACTTTGGGTTTGTTACCATAGATAAAGATTTTATTGTTGTTCAGGGGCTTTGTTCTATTTCATTTTTGATGCAACACAATATGATGACTTAAAATTTTCCTTTAGCCTCTGTCTTGTGAAAGTTCCACAAAGTACTACTCGTTAATGAAGTCTAATCATTTTTTATCTCATACCTAAAAAGGCAACAGAATCATTTACAAACTCAGTCAGTGTCTGAGTGAGCTATCTTGGTATAAGCTAGACATTTTCCCCAAATATTGTCAGTCCTATGCCAACTAAGGGAAATAATGAACAGAATCTACTACTGTTGCAAACCATTCATCAAAAATATACTAAATGCTAATATGAGAATTCATATTTCTTTCTCCTTAGTCCTCCAATATGCATTGTGCTCACTTCCACCACACTCTTTATTATATACCACAAGCATACGTCTGACTTGGATAATGGACTATATGTTGTTTGAATTCACTGATCATTTATCCATCTTTGTTTCCTCTTTCCTTAGCCTAGAACTACCACATCATAATAATTACTGTGTACTAAGTGTGCATTATAATAATTAAAACTTCTGTACATTATAATGGGAACTTGAGACATATCTCTCTTAAGTATCAATGAAACTGGGCTTCCCTGACAGCTTAGTGGTGAAGAATATGCTTGTCAATACAGGAGACACAGATACGATCTCTTGGTCTGGGTAGATGCCACACTCTGTGGAGCAACTAGACCCGTGTGAAACAACTATTGAGCCTGTGCTCTAAAGTCCAAGAACCACTACTACTGAGCTCACATGCTGCAACTGCTGAAATCAGTGCTCCCTAGAGCCTGTGCTCCACAACGAGAGAAGCCACCGCAATGAGAAGCCCATGTGCTGCAGCTAGAGAGTAGCCCCTGCTCTCTGCAACTAGACAAAAGCCAGCGCAGCAACGGAGGCCCAGCACAGCCAAAATAAACGAATAAATAAAATTATATTTTTAAAAGTCAGTGAAACCAATGCAGTAATCATGTTTCTGCCCACATTTACAAAGGAAGAACCTGAAGCTCAGAGAAGTAAAGTGCCTTGTCTATATAACACTGTCTGCAAATATTGTGAAGCACAGACTGAAATCAAAAACCAACGGTTAGCTTGTTGCCCGACATTGTCTCCCACAGTACACTAGACAGAAGGTCAGATGTCTCAGATACATCATTTTCTCACTAAGCATTCAATCTTGAAAGTTAGGTATGCTTCTGCCATTTTACAAAAGAGGAAGCTGAGATTCAAATACAGAGGGAAGGCACTCAGTAAATGCTGGTAGACTGAATAAATCCAATATTACCGAATAGATTTGGGAGGCAGTGAAAGGCAATGGGGAAAAAAAAAAAAACACATGTTGGTATAAAACCTGGTTGAATTCTTCCCAAGAGCAAGTTATAGAAATCTTTTTAAGTTCGTTAGAGCCCTCATTGTAATAATTTCTTCAAATGTGATTACCTGGATTATTACTTTCATAAGGTAGAAGTTTACTATCAGAACTATTTCTATAATCATCAAAACATTCCTTTGTTTTTATGGATTTTTCTAGATTATTTATTGGATAATTTATTAGATAAATCTTGTGTAATTTTTTTTGATACCAGAAAAAAAAACTCTTAAAAGTCATATGAAAATGTCTAGCCTAGGAGAAATTTATTTTCAAACAATAAAGATATATGGGTTGTATCACAATAAAGTCACAATGGGCTCAGTTGCGCTGGTCTTTCTAACAACTGAATTCTCATTGGCTTGTCAGAAAACTCAAGGAAAATCCTCTACGGTTCTGGGTAACCTTTCAGGGCAGCTGACCTCCATGTGCTGTCAATATTTCAGACTGTTTTTATGTTCTGGTAACTGTGTAAGCTCCATAGAGTCTCCTACAGGTAATTCAATGCTTTTCTAGGGTTGGGAGAGGGGATAGTAGAACAGGAATAATACATCACTTCAGCTCACATTTCATTGGCCAAACCAAGACCTATGATAACATCTACCCTCAAAGGAAATGCAATTTTTCAAAAGAAGGAGATTAAAATTTGATGAACTGTACTAATGTCTACTATAGGGTATAAGATCTTCTCTGGTGGCTCAGATGATAAAGAATCTGCCTGCAATGCAAGAGATCTGGTTCAATCCCTGGGTTGGGAAGATCTCCTAGAGAAGGAAATGGCTACCCACTCCAGTGTTCTTGACTGGAGAATTTCATGGACAGAGGAACTAGACGACCCCATGGTTTACAGTCCATGGGGTCACGAAGAGTGACTGAGCAACTAACACTTTCACTTTCACAGGTGATAAGAAAAATATCAAGTTAAATATCAAGGATTGCTATTGAAACTAAGGTTTGGAGAATTTAAAGGAGAAAGATTCACAGTTAGGTTGATTTCTCTTGCATTCTTAAAGAAGAATGAAAAGTTTTCCACTTTTATCTTCATTTATTAATGAGTACAATGAGAAGAAAATCAATTAAGTTTATCACGTGGGCTCCTCAGCACTGTAGAAAAGAATGACAGCAAAAATGGTCTCAATTTTGAAATACCAGTCCATTCTTTACTATAGATATCTTCAAGTCTTAATGGTACTTAATGGAGAAAATGGTACTTCCCAGAATGTGCAGGTCAGATGGAAATACTTCAGATTTGTGTGCTGACTGGCCATGAGCAAAGCATTTTTGCTTTAATTCCATTCTCATAGTGACTTTTTGACATTGACAAGCAATTGTCCTTCTCATTTTACAGATGAGGTGACTGCAACCCAGGGAGACCTAAAACAACACTTCTGTTCACAACTATTAAACAGCTAACTTGAAAATAGAAGTCAGAATTCTAACCTGCTGCCCCGTTTTCCTTCCACTATTCAATTCCAGTTCCTCCGTGTTGGGAGGAACACAAGCCCATTTGCTGAGAGAACGACCATGGAAGTAAATCCTCCTGAAATAACTCTAAACATGAATTTCTGTTGTGATAGCTTCAACTGACTTGTGCTTATACACAAGCCGTATACCAAGTTGGAAGCCTACTGTGCACGACAGGTTGAAATCAATTCAAGTGATGTTTTACAAATAGGACTCAATCCACTCATAGATCAGAGATAAATAAAATATAACAAGCTTACTGACTCAAGATTCATGCTGGCTTGTGGCTCACCTGAAGTGAGCAGGAATTTCACATACAACATGGCTTTAACTTCTCGAACTACAGGGCCTTGTGTAAAGTAAGCTGCAGAGAGCATCACCTACGTGGATTAGTTCCTGTGGTGGATCCCATAGCCATCCTCTGTGAACACGCTGCTCATGTATGGGAAAAGCTCAGAAGGCTCAAATGAACGAGTGATTTTAAGATAAGCAGACACTAAAATTATCTCACATGAATCAGGGAGAAATGCTTTGGATTAACTAGTCTGAGAAGCAAGCTGGCAAAAATAAACAACCCCTCAGCCACTTTCTGTCAATTTGCTTGTCATTTATTTTGAAATCCAGAGGACTCATCTCTTTGTACTCTTTAAACATCATGACAGTCTCTATTTACTAAATGTGAAAAAACATAATTAATTCCGAAGTGCTGCTTCTCATCTTCATGGCATTTTAACCCAGCTTCTAGCAGCATTGACTATGCAAAAGAGGTACATTGTTTGGCAGTGGTTCTGTTTCTGAATCTGCGATTCTCTCCTTAGGGAGATGGTAATGATGATTACGCTTAGTTGAAATACTACAAGTGAAAGACAAACTAGACAGCACAAGCAGATGAAGGGGGGTGGTGAAGCATCAGCAATTAAAAGACCCTCTTGTAGATAAACCAGCACTGGAGACATTGCTGTGCTGATGGGTGTGCCAAGCTGTCGGTTTGGGGTCCCATTTGATCATCTGATTTAAGCTGCTTTAGGAGAAAATTGGGCTTGCCAGGTGGCACTAGTGGTAAAAAATAAATAAATAAAATAAAACTTGCCTGTTAAGCAGGAAACTTAGGGATGCTGGGTTTGAGCTCTGGGCCTGGAAGATCCCCTGGGGGAGGGCAAGGCAACCCACTCTAGTATCCTTGCTTGAGAATCCCATGGACACAGCAGCCTGGCGGGCTATAGTCCACAGGGTTGCACAGAGTCAGACACAAACTGAAGCGACTTAGAATGCACACACGCAGGAAAAAAATTGCCATGAAATTTGTAAGTCATATTTTTTAATGGAAAGCAGCCTTTAGGGTGCCTCTTATGGACATGTTTAGCTCATGTTGGGGGAGTTCTCTCTTTAAGGAAACAAAACAGAGAGTAGAAAGGAATAATCCCTTGAAAGTGTTTGAGGTAATGAGCACTTTACATAATTATCACATATAATTTTCACAATGACCCTGAAAGGTAGGCACTATTATCTCCACTTCACATTTGAAGAAATCCAGTTTCCATAAAGGACCAACCACTTGCCAAAGGTCACACATACAATAAGCAATAGAGCTAGTGAATTCTTAGTCTTACTTTCCTTGATATCATGTAGCCATTATCGTATTACAGTGTTTCACAAAAAAAAACTTGTGGTTATTCAAATGAAGGTGCTTATATCTCTCATTGTCAACAATATACTATTAAGTCAGAATCTACTGAATGAATTAATGGAAGAAAACATTTTACAAACCACTTTCTGAATATGGGTATCCTGGAATTATATCACTTTACTTCTTCACTATTTGAGTCATCATAAAGGAGACTGTGCTTTCCAGTACAGCATTTCTCAGTACAGGGATCATTTTTATTGCATGTTCTGGCAGAACTGAGAATCATCAATACTGACAAAGGACTAAGATTCATCCTGGGTAGGTAAAATTTTAAAGATCAATAGAAACACTTTTCAGAAAACCAGTGCTCCATCATTAACTATTATTTGATGATGGCAAACCTTAAGAGAAGGCAATGCAACCCACTCCAGTACTCTTGCCTCGAAAATCCCATGGACAGAGGAGCCTGGTGGGCTGCAGTCCATGGGGTCGCTGAGGGTCGGATACGACCGAGCGACTTCACTTTCACTTTTCACTTTCATGCACTGGAGAAGGAAATGGCAACCCACTCCAGTAGGCTGGAGGATCCCAGGGATGGGGGAGCCTGGTGGGCTGCTGTCTATGGGGTCGCACAGAGTCTGAAGCGACTTAGCAGCAGCAGGGATCTTCAGTCACTTAGCACTTGCAAGTCCGCCCCAAGGCAAGTGTGTAAGAGCTGGAAGATGCAATTCCTGAGTTTACCTGAAGATGGCATCCATCCCAAGGCTGTATGTGATTTGGATGAGGACTCTCTGCAAATTCACAAGCACTGTCATAAACTCCTTTCTACTGACTGGGAAATTTGTGCCATGTGTGGTAAATGATTCTTCTTTAAGTGACAACACATTAATATGTTCTTCAGATGGTTGCAGATAAACCTCCTCTTGGGCTGAGCTGATTCTCAAGGCATTTCCCTAAAGGGGAAAAGAGAATATAAAATGATAAAACTGGAAAAAAGGGATTCTCCTCTTTGTAGGTTATCCTCAGTAGGTTTTTTATATCAGGTTAGCTTTCCCTGTCAGTATATCTCTAGTATGTATAAAAGGCAGAGAGAAAACAATTTAAATATTAGCCTTAACTCGATGTACCACAAAGTATAAGCTTCTTGGTTATACGTAATACTAGTATTACTATGGTAACACTAAAATAATTAATACTTGATAAGTCTAGATATATATGATTACAAATACATCAACTTTATAGAAGTGTGCAAAACTGAATATTTCAGATATACTATTTTATGGTGAATGTGGATTATATAGGAAATTGGGGAAGAAAAGTTAAAACAGTGTATGAAGCTATTGTTTTAAAGGACTCTTCAATCTGGGGAAAAAAGAAACAAGAAAAAATCCTACAGTTTCATGATTACAATTGGATAATGGCGTTATTATCATTTGGGTTAACGTTTATCTTAGTTAACATATTAATAATATATAGCTTCTCAACATTTTACATTTAGAGAACCCCTTTTATCTCAAAGGAATTCCATGACATACTTCTATTTTCATAAACACACACATATGTAATGATATATATCACTCAGATCACTTCACCTAATACTGAAAACATTCATTTTGGGGGAAGACTCTTTGAAATTGATTCTCATGCATGAACATTTCAAGACCAAAACAACAACAGAGCCCCATGCTAAATCAACATAGATCCCCTTGGACCCTATGCATGAAATGTGTGCCTTTGTGTGAGCAGAGGAGAAGAAAGGATGAATATGAGAAAGGAAGGCAGCTTTTATGTGATAACTTTAGGCTTCTAGCCTGTGTCCCTCCAAATGCTCAAAGCAGTTTCTCCTACATTTTTCTTAGTTAAATTAAGAGAGTTTTGAAGTCAAGATTCAACTGTACCTAAAGAGATAAATTTCCCTTTTTCCATTGACTTCTATCTAATATAAACAAAGGTGTAAACAATAAAATCTACTTGGAATCAAGAAGAGATGGAAAAACTACAACTATATACACAGCCATTTGCTCAAATACTTTTAGTATACTTATATTCTGGGGGACATGGTCACTTGGTTTTAAGTTTAAATTTCAAGTCTGCTCTAAAAATCCCCTTTACCATTGGAACCCAAGACCTATGTGCAGTCTTCTAGATAAGCCTCAGAGTGAATGGCAGACAAAAATTCCCAAGATACAATATTTTTCTCTCGTAGTATATAAATGAATGTTAAACTAGTTAGGTAAGGAATAACCTCAGATTACATGAGTGTAAAGCAGTTAAACATAAACGACACTTCCCATACTCTACCTCTAAGATAACCATAAGCTGGAGTGTGTGTTCTGCATCTTCGTTTGCTTCTTCAAGGTCGTATGATACAGTAAACATCAACTGTCCTCCAGCGGCTGTGAGCTACAAGAGAAGATGCGTCATCGTTACAGGACAGGAGATGGGCTATTAAACTGTGCTTTGCTTATTATTTTTAAATTATTTTATGGTTCTAGAGGGCAGGATTTGGAAGAAACAGAAATCATGAGCATGCAGATTGAGAATGATGGACATTTCTTTAGGAGTAACCTTTATACGAACCTTACCTATCAATGGTAAGCCTGACACACGTCATATAAATTCATTTCTTTTTTTGCCTGGTTGCAGGCTTGCCGAAATAGGTTAATTTCCAGGGAACCAAAAACAGCCCCTCCTGGCAGTTTTCCTAGTGTGTGGCTTGAGCTTTACAATTCCCAAACAGAGAAGGATATTTGTTAAAATTGGGAGATTTCTACTCATCACCAAAGCTCACTCACTTTCTGTGGGTCTGAATGCTTTCAGCAAAAACATCAATTCCTTTCACAGGTACTTTACCTAAACTATAAGCTATGCTGGAGAATGTTGGTGGCCAAAGAAAAAGAAATAAAGCAGCAAATTTTATATCATGAAAAAATTTAATCAAAATTCCCAAAGAAGATACACTTTCCCTTGGGCAATCAAATATACTTAGTGTGAATGAATGCTATTATCTTTTTTCATTAAACAAAATTCTTTCTTTCAATATGCGTGCTGAACCCCATACAATGTATGCTTGAAGTTTACATTTGCTGACATTGACAGTAACCTTGTACAAAGGATTAAAAAAAAAAAAAGGAAAGCAAGACCATTTACAGGACAGGAATCAACACTGGAACTTGAATGACAGACGATGCAAATGCTGCAATGCTTTTCCTAAAAGTTCCCCCCCAGCACTGTAAGTAGACACTCATAAAACAAAGCTGATGATGCGTGTTCTGCCGTTTCCTCCATGTGGACGAGCAGAGACCTAGCTTTGCAGCCCTGGGCTCTCTGTGGCCTCTCATGGCAGACCCTGACCACAAAGCAACTCCTGGTGATGCTCTGGGTGGAGGAGGAGGAACTCAGCTTTCTTTCAGTTGTTCCATTGGGAATGGAACACAGCTCGTCATGCCTGATTGAACAAAGTTTTTAAATCACAGCTTCTCAATGTCTTCTAAGAGCTCATTACAGGGAGCTTTATAAGGAACTAAAATTCAGAAAACTTTTATTCCTCTGCTACACTGAAAAATAGCCCTGTTATAATGCTTTTTCATATCTAAAATAATAAATATCTGCCTGGACTATAGCACTTGACATTACTGTGAGTAATGAGGGGTGAATCTATGTAAAAGATTTTTGGTTCTATTAAGCTTCCAAAATTACATAAAACATGCTTGTTCAAAAATCAACCAGACATTTTCTTAATGATGAGAGTCCAGAAAGGCAGCAGCAAAGAATGTTTCATATATTTCAAAGAGAACTTAATTATTCAGAATTTCCTAAATTAATAAAAATATTTAATAGGAGGTAGGAACTGAGTTTGGAAAGGACATAGGGACATAGATCTATAATGTTGCAAACTTTTGAGCTTCTAAATGTATTTTGATTATTAAAATTTAGATTACATGCTATTATCCTTCTAGAACAGGTTTCCTTAAAAAAAGAAAAAGATGAAGGTATATTAATTCTTAATTCCCTTAAATCCATTTAAGAAACTTAGAATTAAAGGTAACTCCCACTTGCCAAAGAAAACAGTCAAATGTAATTTGACTATACCAGATGTTGAGACAAGATGAAAAGAAAAGTGTTTGATTTATTACAGTATTTGATCTGTCAATGTATTTTCCATACCTGCTTATATAAAGTCATATAATATATGAAGTAACACAATATGAGAGAGTAATGAGGGTGGAAATGGGGGAAAAACAACAAATAACTACATAGAAAAAGAGAGGAGTCTTTTATAGGTCAATAATATACAACACAAACAATGGAGCAGAATTCAACCTGTTCACCTGAGGGCTTATAGTAGTAATAATACTAACGAAAAATTGCTTTCTCTTTCACATTTCATAAAACAACTTTTTTCTATACTCTTTCATGCACACCTGATATTCATGTGTAGGCATCATTAGAACTGGTTTTTGAATCATCTAACAGTTTTCATGAGTGAATCCTTTTTGCTTCCACCTTTTTGCTTCTTTTTGCTTGTGAAATAACAGGCAATTTTAAATAGATGCATGATACTGTTACCAGAGGTTTTTTCCCCAAGCTACAAGTGTTCATTTCCATAATATTATAATCACTGTCTATTCCATTCACCCTAAGGTATATACTGATGATATAACTCTATATAATTACTTAATCAAGTACTTATTTAAGTACGTTTTTAAAAAGGTTGTTTTAATATCATCCTTTAATTGAGAAACTGCATCTCTTAGGAATAGGGCTTCCTAGGTAGCTTGGTGGCAAAGAACCTTCCTGCAATATAGGAGACTTGCGATGGCAACCCACTCCAGTATTCTTGCTGGGAAAATCCCATGGACAGAGAAGCCAGGCGGGCTACAGTCCATGGGAGTGGCAAAGGGTCTGACATATTCCATGACTGAGCACACCTCCTAGGGTTAATTATTTATTCTCTGCTGAAGCTGAAGCTCCAATACTTTGGCCACCTGATGTGAAGAGCCGATTCATTAGAAAAGAAAGATGCTGGGAAAGACTGAAGGCAGGAGGAGAAGGGGACGACAGAGGATGAAACGGTGGATGGCAGCACTGACTCAATGGACAAGAGTTTGAGCAAGCTCTGGGACATGCTGAAGGACAGGGAAGACTAGTGTGCTTCAGTCCATGGGTTGCAAACAGTTGGCTGTGACTGAGTGACTGAACAACAACAAAACTCTTTTGCTTCTATTTATCTACCAACTGCATCAAATAATCTCTTTATAAGAAATGAAATCAAGCATTTCTTGGTATTGTTTCCAGCTAATGTGTCTTCCCCAAAGGGTACATATCACTGGAGAGAGTCTTTATAACAAGTCAGTTATTTGTTGTTCACTCAGTCGTGCCTGATTCTTTGTGACCCCGTGGACTGCGGCACATAAGGCTTCCCTGTCCTTCACCATATCCTGGAATATTGCTCAAGTTCATGTCCATAGAGTCCATGATGCCACCCAACCATCTTATCCTCTGTTGTCCCCTTCTCCTCCTGCCCTCAATCTTTCCCAGCATCAGGGTCTTTTCCAATGACTCAGCTCTTCACATCAGGTGGCCAAAGTATTGGAGCTTCAGGCTTAGCATCAGTTCCTCCAAAGAATATTCAGGCCTGATTTCCTTTAGGATTGACTGGTTTGATATCCTTGCAGTCCTGGCTCTCAGGAGTCTTCTCCAACACCACAATTCAAAAGCATCAGTTCTTTGGTGCTCAGTTTTCTTTATGGTCCAACTCTCACATTCATACATAACTACTGAAAAAAACCATAGCTTTGATTAGATGGATCTTTGTTGGCAAAGAAATGTCTCTGCTTTTAATAAGCTGTCTATGCGTGTCATAGTTTTTCTTCCAAGGAGCAAGTATCTTTTAATTTCATGGCTGCAGTGACCATCTGCAGTGATTTTGGACACCAATAAAATAAAGCTATAAAAACTTATTTTCTATGGAATATTTGTTTTCTGGGGAACAAGTTGTGGAAATACTTGGAATATAAGTTGTCCTTTCATATATAACTTTGGATGAAGGCTTCTCTGTCTCTTCTCCATCTATATTCTGCTCCATACTCCAAATGCATATTGACTTGGCTCCTTCACCTGCTTGCTTCTCCACTCTCCAATAATTCCTTCAATGTCTTCACTATCTCCTTCAAATCAAATGTGCACAGAGCTGCAAGTCATCAATTGACTTTATTGTCTTTGCTAGATATTATCTCTGGACATTTGTTAGTTTTGCCATCAAACTCTGAGGTATGGGGGTATTACCACCTCATTTTCTGTACTTCTACTCATCCATCCTTACTTATTTGATCTACTTCAGTCTGCTTTCCGGAGAAGGCAATGGCAACCCACTCCAGTACGCTTGCCCTGAAAATCCCATGGATGGAGAGCCTCGTAGGCTGCAGCCCATGGGGTCGTGAAGAGTTGGACACAACCGAGCGACTTCACTTTTCGCTTTCATGCATTGGAGGAGATGGCAACCCACTCCAGTGTTCTTGCTTGGAGAATCCCAGGGACAGTGGAGCCTGTTGGGCTGCTGTCTGTGGGGTCGCACAGAGTCAGACATGACTGAAGCAACTTAGCAGCAGCAGCAGCCTGCTTTCCACACTTAAGTAAGTAAGTAAGTAAAGTCACTCAGTCGTGTCCGACTCTTTGTGACCCCATGGACTGCAGCCCACCAGGCTCCTCAGTCCATGAGATTCTCCAAGCAAGAATACTGGAGTGGGTTGCCATTTCCTTCTCCAGGGGATCTTCCCGACCCAGGGATCGAACCCAGGTCTCCCGCATTGGAGGCAGACGCTTTAACCTCTGAGCCACCAGGGAAGTCCTCCACACTTAGAACTTCACTAACATTATGTCTTGAAAGGTCATTTATCAGCTCTATCTAGCAACCATGAATGGGCTTTTGTTCAGTTCCATGTGATATCTAATAATTCTTGAGATTCTTGACTCCTTGGTTTCTACTGCATTAAACTTTTCTGATACTTCTTTCAGTATGACAGAGGTACCTCTGACTCCGTTATAAATACATTTTTCTTTTATTCTATACTCAGTATATGGATGTTTCTAAGATTCTTACCCTTTTTTGGTTATCCTTTTTACTGACTTTCCATTCCTCTCTCGTGGATTGAACTCCTCTCAATCTGTATCTTCTATCCTGTCCCATATTCCTGTATGAATTTGGTCATGGTGCCATAACAAAGGTCCAGAAACTGGGTAAACAACCAAAACCTGAGATCAAGCTGTCAGCTGGGAGAACCCCCCTCACCTGCCTACTTGTATATATCACTAGCATTCTGTATTAATAAATCTACTTCTTGCCTATCAAAAAAAAAAAAAAAAAAGAAAAGATGTCAGCAAGGCTGGTTTCTTCTTAGGCCCCTCACCTTGGCTTGTAGATGGTCATCTATTTCCTGTGTTCTCCCATGGTCTTCCTTCTGTGTTTGTTTGTGTCCTAATTTCCTGTTCTTACAAGGAAAAGTCATGGTGTATTAGGGACCACATTAAGTGCCCCATTTTAGCTTCATCAGAATAAATGATCCTTTCTTCAAATTCAGTCTCATTTTGAGGTTCTGGGAGTTAGGACTTCAACATGTGAATTTGAGGGGCTATAACATTTCTGTACCGAATGACTGTTTAATAACAAACACTCAGAATACCCAACGTTTATTATCTGGCTCTTCCTAGGAAACAAACAATTATTTTGCCAACTTCCATGAGTCACATGAGTCAAGCCATTGCTTCATTTCTCTGTTGTAAAGTGGAAACTTTAGATACTACATAATATTGCTTTCGCTCTATTATTTGAATCAGATTAGTGCCTCAATCTTATTCCTTGAGATGTTTCTTGTCTAACTTTTGTTCCCATTGCTATATCATACTCACTATGTCCTCATCAAGTATTCAAATTCAATTCTCTGACTTTAGTTTTCTTGTTGGGGAAAGTTTTATCAACAATTACTTCTGATGTTGCACTTCCTTAATGAAGAACCTGCAGTGGCCCTGAGATCTATAGTATCATTCAAGTTTCTGTGCAGTTTCAATACACTGTAGGATCTATCTAGCTCTCTGTTCACTAGCTCTGTGCACAGATGCCCCAGAGCACTGCAGTAAACTCACAAGGCACAGTGGGATGCTATAAATGTTTGAGGGAAACAAAGAAATACTATGTATCTATTGGACTCCACACAAACAACTAGCTCTGGGTAGTTCACAATTTTATCAGATAATATTCCAAATTCCTCTAGAGGATATTCTCAAAATTTTGAGCTATGTTTTTGTTTACTTGCATTTTCAGTCATGTCATATCTTTGTTAAGGAAAGTTTTCAGTGAATGTTGTGATTGAAAACCAAGTGTTGTACAAAAATTGATGTGTAACAGAAAATAAGGTCAGCAGGGTCTTATCTGATTCTAGGTTTTGAGAATTTGAATATTACTCATCAAGCAATATCCCATTAGTAAGTAACTGTAGTAATTTATGAAGAAAAGAAATTATTATATTGTTTACATTTATGTGAATTATTTTGTAATGATTGCTAAGTTGCCAAATTACAAATATATTTTTTTTTGTTCTGCTCTAACTACTGTGGCACATTTCAGTTGATCTATCTAGGTTGGTCATGACTTTCCTTCCAAGGAGTAAGCTTTAATTTAATTAATGCTTTTAATTTCATGGCTGCAATCACCATCTACAGTTGATTTTGGAGCCCCAAAAAATAAAGTCTGACAAGGAAAGTCATGACCAACCTAGACAGCATATTCAAAAGCAGCGACATTATTTTGCCAACAAAGGTCTGTCTAGTCAAGGCTATGGTTTTTACAATGGTCATGTATGGATGTGAGAGTTGGACTGTGAAGAAAGCTGAGAGCTGAAGAATTGATGTTTTTGAACTGTGGTGTTGGAGAAGACTCTTGAGAGTCTCTTGGACTGCAAGGAGATTCAACCAGTCCATTCTAAAGGAGATTAGTCCTGGGTGTTCTTTGGAAGGAATGATGCTAAAGCTGAAACTCCAGTACTTTGGCCACCTCATGCGAAGAGTTGACTCATTGGAAAAGACCCTGATGCTGGGAGGGATGGAGGAGAAGGGGACGACAGAGCATGAGATGGCTGGATGGCATCACCGACTCAGTGGACGTGAGTTGGTGAACTCCAGGAGTTGGTGATGGACAGGGAGGCTTGGCATGCTGCAATTCATGGGGTCACTAATAGTGGGATACGACTGAGTGACTGAACTGAACTGAGAAGGAAATGTGAAAAAAATATGGAGATGCTAAGAGAACTGACTCACTGGAAAAGATCCTGATGCTGGGAAAGATTGAAGGCAAGAGGAAAAGGGGACAACAGAGGATGAGATGCTTGGATGGCATCACCGACTCAATGGACATGAGTTTGACTAAGCTCTGGAAGTTGGTGATGGACAGGGAAGCCTAGTGTGCTGTAGTCCGTGGGGTCACATAGAGTCAGACACAACTGAGCGACTAAACTGAAGAGAACCACACTTTGAAAAAGTTTTGGAATTCCCAATCTAGCCTTTTGTTGTATCCATTCTGCTACCTATATTTGCTTAAGGTAATTCTCATTCTTACAGCTCTGTGACCATTGACATGCTGCTTTTCTTTCTTTGCCTGGATGATGCCCCACTGGACAGAAGACTAGGAAAAGGAAGCTCTTTTAGTGATGTTCTTAAAATCTTCTGAGAAGTCAGCAGCAACCACAACTAGTAAAAGAGCTAAGGATTAAAAAACAAAACAAAAACAGAACACTGTATAGACCAACTCATCCCATAGCAATTAAGAATTCTAACAATACATTACACAACATTGTTATGTTG
This sequence comes from Aepyceros melampus, assembly GCA_006408695.1. Taxonomy (NCBI): domain Eukaryota; kingdom Metazoa; phylum Chordata; class Mammalia; order Artiodactyla; family Bovidae; genus Aepyceros; species Aepyceros melampus. Next base: position 397,235 of record SJXQ01002833.1, on the reverse strand, counting down.
AGCGCCAAAGAATTGATGCTTTTGAACTGTGGTGTTGGAGAAGACTCTTCAGAGTCCCTTGGACTGCAAGGAGATCCAACCAGTCCATTCTGAAGGAGATCAGCCCTGGGATTTCTTTGGAAGGACTGATGCTAAAGCTGAAACTCCAGTACTTTGGCCACCTCATGCGAAGAGTTGACTCATTGGAAAAGACTCATGCTTGGAGGGATTGGGGGAAGGAGGAGAAGGGGATGACAGAGGATGAGATGGCTGGATGGCATCACTGACTCGATGGACGTGAGTCTGAGTGAACTCTGGGAGTTGGTGATGGACAGGGAGGCCTGGCATGCTGCACTCATGGGGTCGCAAAGAGTCGGACACGACTGAGCAACTGAACTGAACTGAACTGTGCATAACTTCAGCTTTCCACAATTTGGGACTTTGTAGACTTAATCATCAGTTTTATATTTGACATTTTCATATTAGTTCATCTTGGGGACAACGTTGATTTCTCTAATTTTATGAAGCACTCCATGTACAGAGAAGAGAAGATTTAATTTTCTTTGGCTATTAAAAACCAAGTTTTCATCATCTATTGGCTAGAAATATTTGCTTTCCCACAGGTAGAAATAAGTGCAATTCCAGTTTGCTTTAGGGCAATTGTTATCTTTACTGGATTAGACTATATTTACCAGAGATGAAATGTGTATCCCTTTTCAATTCAAAGAGAAAGTGAATTTAATGAAAATAATTCATTCCATAGGAGTCCCCAAAGACCTAGCCTTTTACTTTTCCCCTTAATTATTCTTCTCTGGTGGCTTAGAGGGTAAAGAATATGCTTGCAATGCAGGAGACCCCAGTTCAATCCCTCCTTAGGTGGGGAAGATCCCCTGGAGAAGGGAATGGCTGCCCACTTCAGTGTACTTACCTGGAAAATTCTGTGGAGAGAGGAGTCTGGTGGACCATAGTCCACGGGGTTGCTGAGTGTTGGACATGACTGAGCAACTAACATTTTCACTTTTTCACTTACCTATTAAGTAAAATTCTCTTTGGGGAGATTCAGATATCAAGTTGCGAAGGCATTGCAAGACAAAGCCGCAGCACCTATTCCCTTCCTGGAGATGGTTCAGTGCTAAGCCCTTCACTCTCCTGATCCTCAATTTCACCCCATTAAGAAGAGAGCAACAGAAGTAGCTGCTTCCCATGAGTACCTGTCTTAATTCTACCTTCAGGGGAAAGAAACAGCTTGATTGCAAGTAACATTATAGTTACTATGCAATATATTACCTAATGTCACACATAATAATGTAGAGTGCAGACAGCACATTGCATTAAAGATTTAATGAGGCAGGAAAGTTTTCCCTCATGAGTGGAAAGGCTGAAGTTAATTCATAAAGCTAAGCTTTATGAAAGTATTTTTGTATTTTGTGGGTTCTCTTTTTCACCCAATTCAACAAATATGAATGAATTGAGGGGTGGAAGAATGGATGATCTATGGAGGACAATCTATCTGCAAGGAAATTTGTTCTCAGAAAAATAAGCCTTGCATATTTGGTTTTCTGATGTTAGAACATCATCATTCTTACTTCACAAAGTGGGGCGTAAAACCCAATATTTGCTTTTCTTACTAGAGCAAATATTTCAGGAGGGATATACTAAAATCAAAGGAGGGAAAGGCTTTGTAATATCAAGCAAGATAAACCATACCTGTCCATTTCAATTTTGATTTATCTTTCTAGATTCCAAGCCCCAGAGCTTGAAAGTCAGAAAGGGGACCTGTTTAAGTGTTACTACTTCATTCATTCACAGAGATCTCTTTCAAAACAGAAGTGTCCCACTTCAGGACTTGTTCTGTTCTTCCATACGTTTAGAACATTGCAATAAGAGCACATTCTCTCCTTTCAAAGTCCAATAATTATGAGAATAGAACAGATGCAAGAGGATGCTAAATTAGAAAACACACAGCATTTACATAGGAGAGCATAAAGTTATATCCTCTTTAGTGCACACAAAGTGGACTCGGAGTGGTGAGGGTCAGATGGAGATAACGCATTCTAGAAATGTTGCTTTGGAAGGGAAGAATCTTCTTTATGTATTCCAGGAGACACATAGGAAAAAAATAATTCTTGAGGAATTTTACTTTCTGCCTGCCTTATTTCTCCCTTTCTTTTTTTCTTTTTTCCCTTCTCTGCTTGCTTTTCCTGCCCTCTTTCCTCATTTTACAATCTCCCCCTACCCATCTCCCTCTCATCTTTCTTCTGATTTTTTTTTCCTTTTAGACTTGGTCACTTTCAATCTCATAAGACAATTTTGCATTCCTTTGTACTTGGTATCATCTAAAGTTCATACATGAAGTAAGACAGAGAAAGACTAACATCATGTGATATTGCTTATATGGGAATCTAAGAAAAATGGTACAAATGACCTATTTATAAAACAGAAATAGGATTACAGACATAGAAAACAAACTTATGGTTATCTTGGAGTAAGGGGGGTGTAAACTGTGAGATTGGGATTGACTTATACATGCTATTACATATAAAATAGATAATAAGAACCTACTATATAGCACAGAGAACTCTATTCAATACTCTGTAATGACCTATATGAGGACAGAATCTAAAAAAGAGTAGATATATGTATATGTATAATGGGTTCACTTTGCTGTACAGCAGAAACTAGCACAGCACTATAAACCAAATATGCCAAAAAAATTAATTCAAAAATAAAATAAAAAATAAAGTTCATATGTATCCAAAGCAGGGACAAAAATCATGAATGTGATAGGGCCAAGGACAGAGTTTTGTGGCAGCCACGAGAGACACTCCCTCAGCGTGTGTGCGCGCTTATTCGCTCAGTCATGTCCAACTCCTTATGACCCCATGGACTGCAGCCTGCTGGGCTCCTCTGCCCATAGGATTCACAGGCAAGAATACAGGAGTAGGTAGCCTATCCCTTCTCCAGGGGGGTTTCCTGACTCAGGGATCAAATCCAGGTCTCCCACATTGCAGGTAGATTCTTTACCATCTGAGCCACCAAAGAAGCCCATCCCTCAGTTGTAACACTCACTAACTGATCAATCAGTCTCCCTGCAGCACAGTCCTTCAACTCTGTATGGAACTACCTAAACTCATTTATTTCTTCCTAACTTTCACCATGCTTTCCAAATTCTCACAACCTACCTCCTAGCCAATATTCATATACCGTGTTTCCTACTAATACTGCCGAGAGAGAATCTTTACAGTGTTCTCACTGGCAGAGGAAAGACAAAGTAACTGTGAGAGATATATCCTGAGGAATTAAGGAGTCAATATGAGATTCCCATACGAACTTTTGTTTAATTATTTATTCGCTTGAATAATGCCTACCTATCTTCAGCATAAGCTTTCTGTCTCCTGTATACAAAACAAGGCCCAATTCATTTTCCCTATATTCAGTTATGATTCAAAGCAAAAGGAATTATAAGAGTTTGATCAGGTAAGAATATTTCTGGTTGCAACTGAAAAGCAGACACTTAGTGGCTTTCCTAGAACAAGAACACCAAAAGTTGAAGGATTAAAAAAAAATTTATTTTTGGCTGCACTGTGTGGCATGCAGGATCTTAGTTCTCTGACTAGGGATAGAATTGGTGCTGCCTGCAGTGGAAACGTAGAGTCTTAACTACTGCATCACCAGGGAAATCCCCCAGGTCAAATTTCTAAATACTACAATTAAATGGGTTAAATTTTTTCTACTTAATATATTTTGACAAACACCTAGATCCATTGAGAAAACTTAAAAATATAAATATCTCAGGAATAAATTCACTAAACATTACATAGAAGATGAAGAGCTTAGAAGTACAACATCCAAACATAAATTAGCATTTAGTGTTTTCTCTAAGTTCTCTGACTTAAGAGAACTACTTGCTACCTTGTTTCATGCAGTGATCAAGTACTGAGTTGAAACAGTACAGTCTCAACAGATGTGAGTGTATGGTAGCAGCCAATTCTCCAAACTATTTTTTGTTATCAGGCCCAGACTCAAAAATAGGATGTTTGCAACAGCTGTTTGTCATCTGTTTACTTATTATATTTGGATGGAAGCTTCTATTAGTACTCCTGCTGTGGGTTGGATTAATTTATAAGTAAATATTCAGTACAAAAAATACATGTAATACATAATTAAACATTGATCTAATCAAATAAACCATAAATTATGGTTTTATATAAACATAAGTTTCTTATTGACTAGAGCTTAATTTTTTCTTTAAAGTTCTCTGCCAAGGAAATAGAAAACTGTTTCCTCACGATATACAACACTGATGTGATTAAAATAACAGAATCCATTTTAATCCAAGTTCCATTAAGTTAAAGAGAAACATACTTACTCTTTTCACATAAATGACAAATGAATGAAAACAAAACATACAATCCTTGTGGAAAATTTATGAAAACACTGTAAAAGGAGTTATCAACATTGTTATTTCCTATATGAATAAGAAGTTTAGTTAATCTTTTCTCTTACTGCTTAAGTATTTTGCCTTATAAGTATATTCATTACTTTGGATAGTATATGACTATTGTATAATCTTTTCCCTTCTTATTGTAAAAATAGCAACAATTGTAATAAACAGAGCCTTCGTTTTGCTCATAGACAATTCTAACAGTTTGTATATTTAGCAGAAGCCAGAACATATCTTGGAATACTATTTCGATTTGAGGCTAAATTGATCTACCACTATCTCCTTTTATTTCTTCTTTCTTTCATGATCTCTGCAGGTGATTCTTTATTACCAGCAGAAGCTGATTATGAATTTTAGAAGAAAAGATTCCCAAATGTGCAGTGGAAACTAAGTCACACCCCAGAGAAGAATCAACAGGCTAATAAAATACCTTTAAGTATTTTCTTCCAGAAAGACCAGATAAAGGGCTGTGTTAGTTATCTGACATGTCTATTAAATACAGGAATCAAACAAAAGATCAAATCCATTCCTGGAGATTTTTCATATCTTATTTTGGATTCTAGTTCTGCCTTTAAATTGCTGTATGGCCTTGGGAAAGTTATTTATGCCTTCAGAGTCTCAGTTAATTTTCACTTAAATGAGCTGAATTACACCTACCTCCGAATTTTGTTCTGAGGATGAAATGAGAAAATTCACATTAAATTTCTCATCTAGTACTTAGCACATAATATATTTTAATAAATGTTACATGTTATACTGTTTTAATATCTTTTCAAAATTAAATATATACACACTTCACACTAAAAAACCTAATATTTATTTCATGATTTTACATGCACTTTAAAATTTGAGGATTTTCCTAATAATATTTATTTCACTATTTTACATGCACTTTAAAATCTGAGGATTTTTTGAAGAGTCACAGTGATGGCAGGATTCAGGTCTTATTCACATTTTAATGTTTCCCTCCAGTATTCTGCATAAGTATCTCACAGACAGTAGATGGTACATAAATATCTTGAATTTTAATCAAATTCTGTCATATATCATTTCAATGTTTTATAGATGGAGAAGTTATAAAAAAAACTTGGAAAATTTCTACTACTCCATGAGATAACTTTCAGTTGTTATTAAAGTAGGTCTTTAGTGGTCTATTACCTCAATCAGGCCTAAAAAACAAACCAAACTAGATATGCCTGTTTGAGCTTTCTAATGATTTGAGCTTACCACAGGAACTTACTGTACTGCTGACTGGCAAATTATACATGCATTTGTTTTAAAATAAGGAACCTTTAGCATTGGAAAGTTTGATCTACAGTTGAAGGGAAAAATCAATATTTAAGTCATTTAGACATTTACACACATGAAGCAACTATATGCATTACTTCTCATTAGCTTCTATATGCTAGGATAATAGTGCAATTTCCAGTGCCCACAAATACATATTTTATAAGCCACAAACACATTTTCAATATACTCTGATATACTGGCAAACAATGTACTCTCTGTATTAAGAAGATACCTAGCATACAGATTAAAGGAAGCAATGATCCAACCGCAATCGTAGCCAGTCAGAGCACATTCCTGACATCACTGTTTAAGAGAGTAGTTGACAAATTAGAGTTCATTCAAAGAGGAATGACTGGGATGTTGGTGGCTCTAAAAGCTGAGCAAAAGGTTTAGGAAGGTAATGGGAACGTTTGACCTCATAAGAAAATACTTAGGGAAAACATGATTGTTTTCACAAATGGTTGAAGGTCTAGTGTGTACAATGGGTAGAAAACTTGTTCTGTTTGCAGCATGGAACTTGAGCCTATATAAGGAAGTGAGGGGAAGGAGTACTGCTTCGTTATGTGTAAAAATTAACTTATAAGATCTAGAAAATGAAATGAACTACCTTAGTGAAATGGGATGAACCACCTTGTAGGGTATTCATAGCCCTGAAGATATGTGAATAGAGGTCCATCCATTGGGGAAGATGGAGGGAAAATGCCTCCACTTCTGAAAGGTTAGCTTAGATCTGAAATCACTAGGCAACTTGAATTCTACCATGTTGTTTTACAGCTACTTTATTATTAATAATAGCTGGGTTGATTAAATACCAGGGTAAGTAAGCCTTTGCAATTTCCATTGTAGAACACCAGAATACTACTAGCTTTATGTATATCTGCTTCATGCTCTGTGATTTTAGAGATACAGAATTAATAGGAGAGCAGCACATTTTATTAAGAGAAAACTGTGTATATTCATAGTATCAGAGAGACAGAAAGGAACAGTGGGGCGGCGCGGGGGGAGAACATGATCTGGAGCTAGACTTCTGAGGGAGAAATAGCCCTGCCACTTATTAACTGAGTATGGTGGTGGTGGTGGTGGTTTGGTCACTAAATCATATCTGACTCTTGTGACCCCATGGACTAGAGTCCACCAGGCTCCTCTGTCCATTGGATTCTCCAGGCAAGATACTGGAGTGGGTTGCCATTTCCTTCTCCAGTTAACTGAGTATGACTAGAGTTAACTACTTAATCTCTCTGTCTCAAATCTTCATCTGAAACATGGACATGATAAAATAGTAAATGCCTCACAGAGTTGTGTAAGAATTCTACTATATAGTCCAGGAGAGTAAATGACATTTCACAAGCATTGAATAAAGGTTAGCTGGTATTCTTGTTTTTGTTGCTATTATGTAAACAATACCCAAAAGTTTGTAACCATCCAGAGCAACACATGGACATCACCAGATGGCCAACACCAAAATCAGATTGATTATATTCTTTGCAGCCAAAGATGGAGAAGCTCTATACAGTCAGCAAAAACAAGACCTGGAGCTGACTGTGGCTCAGATCATGAACTCATTGCCAAATTCAGACTTAAATTGAAGAAAGTGGGGAAAACCACTAGATCATTCAGGTATGACCTAAATCAAATCCCTTACAATTATACAGTAGAAGTGAGAAATAGATTTCAGGGACTAGATCTGATAGACAGAGTGCCTGATGAACTATGGATGGAGGTTCGAGACATTGTAAGTAGGCAGTGATCAAGACATTCCCCAAGAAATGCAAAAAGCAAAATGGCTGTCTAAGGAGGGCTTACAAATAGCTGTGAAAAGAAGAGAAGTGAAAAGCACAAAAGGGAAAATGAAAGATATACCCACTTGAATGCAGAGTACCAAAGAATAGCAAGGAGAGATAAGAAAGTCTTTTTCAGTGATTAGTGAAAAGAAATAGAGGAAAACAATAGAATGGGAAAGACTAGAGATCTCTTCAAGAAAATTAGAGATACCAAGGGAATATTTCATGCAAAGACGGCATCAGTAAAGGACAGAGATGGTATGGACCTAACAGAAGCACAAGATAATAAGAAGAGGTGGCAAGAATACACAGAAGAACTATACAAAAAAGATCTTCACAACGGTGTGAACACTCACCTAGAGCCAGACATCCTGGAATGTGAAGTCAAGTGGGCCTTAGGAAGCATCATTATGAACAAAACTAGTGGAGGTGATGGAATTCCAGTTGAGTTATTTCAAATCCTAAAAGATGATGTTGTAAAAGTGCTGCACTCAACATGCCAGCAAATTTGGAAAACCCAGTAGTGGCCACACACTGGAAAAGGTCAATTTTCATTCCAATCCCAAAGCAAGGCAATGCCAAAGAATGTACAAACTACCGTATAACTGCATTCATCTCACATGCTAGTAAAGCAATGCTCAAAATTCTCCAAGCCCGGCTTCAATAGTACGTGAACTGTGAACTTCCAGATATTCAACTGGTTTTAGAAAAAGAAGAGGAACCAGAGGTCAAATTGCCAACATCCACTGGATCATAAAAAAGCAAGAGAGTTCCAGAAAAACATCTATTTCTGCTTTATTGACTATGCCAAAGCCTTTGACTGTGTGGATTACAATGAACTGTGGAAAATTCTGAAAGAAATGGAAACCAGACCACCTGACCTGCCTCTTGAGAAACCTGTATGCAGGGCAGGAAGCAACAATTAGAACTGGACATGGAACAACAGACTGGTTCCAAATCAGGAAAGGAGAGCATCAAGCCTGTATATTGTCACCCTGCTTATTTAACTTATATCAGAGTACATCATGTTGTAAAAGTGCTGCACTCATCATGAGAAATGCTGGGCTGGATGAAGCACAAGCTGGAATCAAGATTGCCGGGAGAAATATCAACAACCTCAGATATGCAGATGACACCACCCTTATGGCAGAAAAAGTAAAGAACTAAAGAGCCTCTTGATGAAAGTGAAAGAGGAGAGTGAAGAAGGTGGCTTAGAGCTCAACATTCAGAAAACTATCACATGGCATCTGGTCCCATCACTTCATGGGAAATAGATGGGGAAACAGTTGCTGACTTTATATTTGGGGGCTCCAAAATCACTGCATATGGAGACTGCAGTTATGAAATTAAAAGACGCTTACTCCTTGGAAGGAAAGGTATGTCAACCTAGATAGCATACTAAAAAGCAGAAGCATTACTTTGCCAACAAAGGTCCATGTAGTCAAGGTTATGGTTTTTCTCTGTAATCATATATGGATATGAGAGCTGGACTATAAAGAAAGCTGAGTGCTGAAGAATTGATGACTTTGAACTGTGGTGTTTGAGAAGACTCTTGAGAGTCTCTTGGACTGCAAGGAGATCCAACCAGTCTATCCTAAAGGAAATCAGTCCTGGGTGTTCATTGGAAGGACTGATGTTGAAGCTGAAACTCCAATATTTTGGTCACCTGATGCGAAGAGCTGACTCATATGAAGAGACCCTGATGCTGGGAAAGATTGAAGGCAGGAGAAGAAGGGCACAACAGAGAATGAGATGGTTGGATGGCATCACCTACTCAATGGAGATGAGTTCGAATAGATTCCGGGAGTTGGTGATGGACAGAGAGGCCTGGCATGCTGTGCTCCATGTGTTGCAAAGCATCGGACACGACTGAGAAACTGAACTGAACTGAGAGCAACATTCTCTGACCACCACATCACTGCAACAAATCAGTATGATCTGGAAATTTTTAAGTCTGAAAACAAACATTTGCCACATTTTTAAGCAAGATACCACGTTGCCGTTTAGACCCCAAGTCATGTACTACTCTTTTGTGACCCTTGGACTGTAGTTTGCTAGGCTCCTCTGTCCATGGGATTTCCCAGGCAAGAATACAGGAGTGGACTGCCATTTCCTTCTCCAGAGGATCTTCCTGACCCAGGGACTGAACCCATGTCTACTGTATTGGCAGGCGAATTCTTTACCACTCAGCTACCTCAGAAGCCTTGAGCAAGACATACAGAACATAAAATTTTGGTAGGTCTCAAAAATTAAGGGACTCAGTTACTAAGCCTTCTTTATATAATCAAACAAATATTTATATGAAACTTCAGAATTTCAGTAACACTTCTGGCACCATTTTGTTTACTCTTGAAAAATCTTGTATTATTGTTGTGTTTTTTATCTCATTTTAAAATAACTTTGTAATTGGAGGAAAGTTGCTCTACAATATTGCATTGGTTTCTGCTGTACAACAATACAACCATAATTATACATATATAATCTCCTGCTTGAACCTCCCTCCTCCTTCTCCCCTTCCTTCACATCATCACAGAGCACCAGGCTGGGCTCCCTGTGTAATATAGCAACTACTTACCAGCTATTTATTTTACACATGGTAGTGTTAATTTCTCCATTCATCCTACTCTCTCCACCCTCCCAACAGAGTGAAGTCAGAAAGAGAAAAACAAATACTGTATATTGTTGTTATTATATGATATACAGTGGGAAATTAAGGCTCCAAGAGGTTAACCTATTCAAAGTCAACTTTAGTGATACTGAGATACAGCCTTGATTTATGCTTAACTTTTTCAATTTGAGACTCTACCTCTCCCACCTCTCTCTCTCTCTCTCTCTCTCTCTCTCTCACTCACACACACATACACACTCAGTGTGGATGGTATATATAATACAAAGAGCTTTTGCTCCAGAATAAGACTGACCCATTCTCCAATCTTAGTCCATACATTTACTGTGTGACTTTGGACAGATTAATTCTGTAGTATACATAGTGTTATGTCTCAGAGAGAATGAAACTACCTACCTTGAAGAGTTTTTATAAAGAATTCATGCAATAAACATGTAAATCCTACTCTTAGTATTCTATATCAGGCATATTGAATTCATTCAAACAGAGTCTCATTTTCACTAATAATTATTCTGGAAGTTAATAAGTTTGTTAATTGGAGTCTAAATGCTTGTGTAGGAAAGAAAAGATTATTTTTCTTAAAGATGAACATATATTATTTTCATTAATAATGAGAAGAAGATAAAGCAAAACTTTTTCTAAAATAGCATTTTTCACTCATTGAATATCCAAATGTTTAATAACATATTCCATTAGTGAAGAGCTTAGGGAAACAAGCACTTTCATGCGTTGGTGGTGTATGTCTACAATCTTGGGATCAATTTGTAATAGCAAAAGTACAAATGCATATACAACTTAATATGCAATTTTACCTCTGGAAATTAATCCAACAGTTATACTTGCACATGTAAGATATAGCTAAGCATATGATTATTCATTGCAACAATGTTTGTACTAGAAAAAATATGGAAATGGACTCATGTCCATCAATAGACATAGTAATAATGATAATAATGGAGATGGCAAATACTCTGCAATGTGGCTTTACATATATTAACTAATTTCATTCTCAAAATAATATTCATACTGCCATATGAGATAGGCATATTGTGATCATTGGTACATTTATTTTAAAGATGAGGAAACTGAAGCACTGAGTGATTACATAAAGTCCTCAAGGTTATAAAGTTGGTAGGTGGTAAAATCAGGATTTGAATCTCATGATCTGGAACTAGAGTCAAAATTTAACCTCTTATGATTGCTGAACAAATTTGCATGCATCTGTTCAACAAAATAAAACTAAAATTTATATACATATATATGTACATATATATTTCTATACATGCAGGAGAAAAATCTTTATTCACTAATATAGAATTATCTTTATTGTATTAAATAAAACTATAATCTGCTTTTATAATAGGTATGTCATACTACCACTTGTATAAAATGAGGAAAATTATGTATCTATGCACTTATAACATATATACATAAAAGGAAATGTAGAAATAGGGAGATAAGTGTTACCCCAAAATACTTGGTAGTTACTATTTTGATACTATTTATTCTTAATTTATCCAATGACATAACTAACAGTATCATCATCACTAGCTGGAATGCCTGACAGAGGTCAGATATTTGTGATTTAAGTACCTGCAAAATGGCTGTGGTCCCAAAGTAGAGAGTGTGTTTTATTAAGACTGCTTTGAAAATATATTTAGAGGGGTTTCTGGAAGAGTAACACTGAAAAAATACAAACGAAAGAAGTCAGGAGATTTGAGTGTTAGCTAGCCCTGCTCCAACCAGATGTACAATATAAAAACATCTGTTTGTGAGGAACAAAACCACACTCTGAATATGGAAGCAAGAAGAGTTGACATAATGTGTCAGCCCATGAGTATTTCACAGAAGTATGACTTCACAAATATTTTTCTGAAAGAGCTTTACAATCATTTTTCCTGCGCAAATTTTAATGGCTTTCCTATTTTACCATATTATTTTGAGATTTCTACGAAGGAATAGTTATTAGTATACTTTGGAGACTACATATATGAAACACTTTTATTATTTGATACTTTTAGATCTAAAATTCTGACTTAAATGACCACAGAAATCTGATGTATCAGACTTCTTGCTTCAGTAGTGAAAGTCTCTAATATGCAGAAATGATTGCATTCAAGTAAATATAACCACATAATAGTTTAGATCTGCCTTGCCCTCATTTCTTTTTGTTTTTAATAGATAAATCATTAAACTACCCCCACCTGAATCCACAAGTTTCATCACACATATATTGAAAGTATGTCAAACTATGGACTCCTTAACTCAAAAGAAAACCAAAAAAACTCCAGAAGACAGGGAAACACAATACCCAAAATTTCAAAATAAAGCTTAGTATTCCTTGTAAGATACAGAAGAAAGTTTGTGATTTTTCTACAAGTTCCCCAATTCCCATAAAATGTAGGTACCCTTTTATAACAAAGGGAGTACAAACAGTGTTCCTTACTATTTTCTAAGAAAACAGAGTTCCTGCCATCAAAGGCAGACAGACCCTCAGGACACTCCAAAATTTCTGCTCAGAGTTCAAAGAGGGGCATAAAAGCAGTCCCATCAATCACAACATGAAACACACATTTTCTCACACTCTCACAGGGGTGCAAATATTTATGCAGCTTTGGACACTCATTTTCCTCACACAAATTCACATCAGCACAGCAACTGTATACTTTTTTGGGTGAGGGGCAACATTTATGCAGTCTTTGAACTTTAGCAGACTGCACTGAATTTTGTAATACTTACTTTTTTTTAAATATACTGTTTCTAAAGGTTTCAACATCTCTGTTCTTTCTTCTCAATCATAACTCAACATCCCTCCCACACAGACCAGCTGTTTCTCTACTCTGAAGAAGGCAAGTGATTTAATATCATAAATACCAAATTGCATCTCAAGGTCAGAGTCAAAAGCTTTTATGTCTCATTAATTTTTAGGCTCCTCATCAGTTTTCCTCAGTGAACTACCATTTATATCATGGTATGCAGAAAAGCATGGGACTTGTATTATCAGTTAAAACAGAAGGCTATCTCCAGCTACTAATGACTAATATAAAACATTTCCAATTAAACGTATAGTACCCCATATACTTTGTAAATGGCAACTGCAAAACTTCATAAGCTTTCTGGTCCATTTAACAGCAAATTCTATTCTCCCTGAGGGAGAAGAAGAAAAACACCTCTTTGAATTAATCTATCCCTGAACTGCTGAGACATAAAAATGTGGACCTTTTTCTGCTAAATCAGATCATTTAGGCCACTCATGTAATTCTTGAAAGGGACAGATTTAATTTTAAAATATTATATGTTTCTTAGAAATTTATAGAAAGGAGGTAAGAAGAAAAGCTATATGCATCACTGTCTGATCTTCAGCACTCATTTATCCAATTATGAGTAAGCAGAAGTTTGATAACACGAAGAACCTCCCATCACTTAAGTCTGCAGCAGTATTTCTGAAAGAAATCACATATGAAGAAGTTGATGGAAAATCTTACTGACCTCATTTATCCTCACCAACAAAAAGACTTGATATGTCTTTTAGCCCTCAAACACTTATTTTATCATAAAAATGGGCCAGGGAAGATATGTGATCTGCCCAAGACCAAAGTGTAAATAATGGCAGTGATGTTGGCTTTTAGTTTCAGTTCTGTGTCTCCACAAGTGTTCAGAGATACTATCACTTATTTTTAAATCTTTAATAAGACTTATTTGCTAAATGTTTACATTTCTCTCCTTATCTTTCAAAAATTGTCATGCATTAAAGTTTATTATTACTACAATTTTTTGCTTACATGTCAATTAAAAAGTATCAAGGAGCACACGGTGTGTCTTCCTCAAACACAAGAAATTCCTAAAACTATTGGCATAGTTTTAATTATAACAAAGCAAGCCTGGGGTAAACTAATAGTAGGCATGGTTTCATATCTATAAGACAACATTTAAAGCATTTCTAACTATCAAGTAATTATAAGAAAATATACTAACCATTTATTTAAAATCATAAATTAAAAAATCAAGTAATTAAACATAAAACAAGAAATTTCACCATTTCTAAAAATGTTATCAAATCTGACAGTATACTTTAAACATATTAAGTTCAAAAATGAGAGGAAAAAGAACATCCAGGCAAAGTATTTCTTATGCAAGGTAATTTACATAATAATTTTTTAACAAATTAATGCCATAATAGACATTTTTAGAAGTACATTACATTTAGTTAATGAGAATTGAAGAAATGTTAATGTGTATCATAATCATCAGGACAGCACACTCATCATTTCATTAACTTTTTCTATCTTATTTTATACATTTGACATTCAAGAAAATTTGATCATTTTTCTGAAGTAAATAAAATTACATGACAATTTGAGTTATTATTGGGTAATTCAATAAATCTATTTTTACATATGGCTTGGCCCTATGCAAAAGTATGTGTAACTCTAAGGATATAGCAAAAAAGAATCATGGATTCCTATTTTGGTAGATTTATAAAATTAGAATCTTTTTTAATATCAAGGTAGGAGGATAGAAAGCCTGATAGCTTTGTCAAGGATGAAAAAGGTAGAGTGAAGCAAAGCTAGCTCATTTGGAGGGGTGCTCGTTAGGCACAGCGCATGAAGGAAAAGAGAAGAGCACCAAGGCAGTCATCCTCTTAAAGCTCATTGGTTCCTCATCATGACTTGAATAAAGTAAAATGAAACAATCCCAAACTCTGGATACTCTAGGAGCATAATAATTCAGAAGAATCCATTATTTATTTTTTTCGTCCACAAACTCTGTTCATTATATTAGGTATACTGAAATACCTAATGCTTATATTCTTCCAGTTCAATTGGTTCTGTTTCCCAGACAATGGAATTTTCTTGCTTGTCAATCAAGTCAATGTGAGCATTCAATTGTGAATATAAAACATACTCAGCTGAGTCAGTACGTTCTTATAAAGCCCGGAATTATGAAATTTTTTTTAAACATTTCAGAGATGTGTTTAAAATTTCACTTCCAGCTTTTAAATCATATAAATTAAGATAGTTAAGCCGATCCGTCGTGTCCGACTCTTTGCGACCCCGTCGACTGTAGCCCACCAGGCTCCTCCATCCATGGGATTCTCCAGGCAAGAATACTGGAGTGGGTTGCCATTTCCTTCTCCAGGGAATCTTCCTGACCCAGGGATTGAACCCAGGTCTCCTGTATTAGATTATAAAGCCCGGAATTATGAAATTTTTTTTAAACATTTCAGAGATGTGTTTAAAATTTCACTTCCAGCTTTTAAATCATATAAATTAAGATAGTTAAGCCGATCCGTCGTGTCCGACTCTTTGCGACCCCGTCGACTGTAGCCCACCAGGCTCCTCCATCCATGGGATTCTCCAGGCAAGAATACTGGAGTGGGTTGCCATTTCCTTCTCCAGGGAATCTTCCTGACCCAGGGATTGAACCCAGGTCTCCTGTATTAGAGGTAGATGCTTTAACCTCTGAGCCACCAATAGACTAAGTTAAGATGGGCTTCCCTGATGGCTCAGACGGTAAGCATCTGTCTGTAATGTAAGAAATCCAGGTTTGATCCCTGGGTTGGGAAGATCCCCTGGAGAAGGAAATGGCAGCTCACTCCAGTATTCTTGTCTGGAAAATCTCATGGACGGCGCAGCCTGGAAGGCCACCTTCCATGGGGTCACAAAGAGTTGGACATGACTGAGCAACTTCACTTTCACTTTTCAAGTTAAGATTAATTTAATTTACTGCATTTCATTGACTCAAACACACAGGACACAATTTGCAGTAGATCACTTCATGGGAAATAGATGGGGAAACAGTGGAAACAGTGTCAGACTTTATTTTTCTGGGCTCCAAAATCACTGCAGATGGTGACTGCAGCCATGAAATTAAAAGACACTTACTCCTTGGAAGAAAAGTTATGACCAACTTAGCCAGCATATTGAAAAGCAGAGACGTTACTTTGCCAACAAAGGTCCGTCTAGTCAAGGCTATGGTTTTTCCTGTGGTCATGTATGGATGTGAGAGTTGGACTGTGAAGAAGGCTGAGCGCCGAAGAATTGATGCTTTTGAACTGTGGTGTTGGAGAAGACTCTTGAGAGTCCCTTGGACTGCAAGGAGATCCAACCAGTCCATTCTGAAGGAGATCAGCCCAGGGATTTCTTTGGAAGGAATGAGGCTAAAGCTGAAACTCCAATACTTTGGCTACCTCATGTGAAGAGCTGACTCATTGGAAAAGACCCTGATGCTGGGAGGGATTGGGGGCAGGAGGAGAAGGGGACGGCAGAGGATGAGATGGCTGGATGGCATCACAGACTCGATGGACGTGAGTCTGAGTGAACTCTGGGAGTTGGTGATGGACAAGGAGGCCTGGCATGCTGTGATTCATGGGGTCGCAAAGGGTCGGACACGACTGAATGACTGAACTGAACTTTAGAGATGAATTTACTTGAGTACATTGACCAGTTTTACTTTTATTTATATAATTTCATAAAGACACAGAGTCAATGATCAGTTTTATGCCTCCTAGTAAATGCTTAGGTGACTTAACACTTGAATGCTTAAAACACATTCCATGTAACTGATTTTCTATATAGCATGAAACTATATACATAGTTAATAATGAGCAGATTAACTGACTTCTTCACATCAATATGGTTTAATTTTAAAAAATGTAGCTTTGATTTCTCAACTGTTCATAAACATACCCTCCCAAATAAACATTTGCTGCTTTAATAAAACATACTTATTCAATTCAAACTATATTCATGTTAATGGATTTCTAATCACAAAAATAGCTCCAATACAACATGTATACAGAGCAGAAATACCATTACTGCAATATTTTTTCAATTTATCTCCCATTTTTGCTATACTTTGAATATTCTACTCTGTGATACAAGTGAAAACACAAAAGTCAGAGATGCCCTCTGAGAAGCTTTTACATAAAAACAAACACATTGGTAGAATTATGATGATGAATGATTCATCTTTTGGGTTTTCACCTATATGTGTGTATACATCATCTAAAATGGCTGAATATTTGGACATTAATTACTTCAGGCTTTTCTAATGATAAAGATAGCCTTTTTTACATAAACTTCATATTCCCAGGCCTCACAAACCTATGGATAGAAATGAGTTCTCACTGACATTGGTGTTCAACAAAGATAATCTTAGGCCTGTTTTCTTTTCAAAGGAAATCCATTCTAAACCCTCATTATGACATCTCTTCTTTATGTGGCTGCTGGTGTCCATAGCAGAAACCCATATTCATGCAAAGCTGTTATTAACTCTCTGGATATCAAACCTGCTCTTGGTCAGATTGGGATAAAATGGGCTTTTCCTCTGCTCTGTTTCACAATTTGTCTCACAACACTTTTCACAAGAAAGTATCTTCCTTATTTTCAGTCCTGCACCTTTTTCTCTATTGTAATGAGGATTCAAACACCATTTTCTCATGGCCCTCCAAGAAGGTGAGAGGAGAAAAAGGGACAAAAACTGTGACATCTTTGTTACTGATTTTTTTCATCCCATTACTTCTTCTTGTTTTTTCGCACAAAACTACTTCCACCCCCTCTTGTCTAAAAATACAAGAAAACTTATGTAGTTTCCGGTTGCTGTCATAACAAACTTAGCAGCTGGAAGCAACACAAAATTATCATCTCACAGTTCTCTAGGTGAGAATTCCAGTATGGGCCTCACTGAACTAAAATGGCTCAATCATGGTGTCAGCCAGACTGTATTTATTTCTGGAGGTTCTAGGGGAGTATCTACATCCTTACTCATCAGTACCGGCAGAATTCAGTTCTTGTGGTTATAAACTAAGGTCCCCATTTCTTTACTAGAGGTTAACAAAACCCATTCTCAGTTTCTAGACATTATCTGCATTCCTTGGCCCACGCACCCTCCTTCTTCAAAGCCAGCAGTAAGGGACAGGATCGCATTCATGCTTAGAATATCTCCTTCCTCTTCCTCTACTGTCACATCAATCTGACCTCCTTTTTTGCCTTCTACTTCTAAGACCTCATGTGATTAGACTGGGCCCACCTAGATAATTCAGGATAATCTCCCCATCTCGAAGTCCTTAAATTTAATCACATTTGCAAAGAACTTTTTGCCACGTGAAGGACATCTCAGAGGTTCTGGGGATCAGAATGAGGACATATTTGATGGGGTCATTTTGGGCCTATTACACATATCAGTCAACAGAAATTCCTGAGGGGTCACACTAGTCACCAGCTCTGCAAACAAATTGAGAATTCCAATTTGGAATCAAGCACTGTAATATTGAAATAATAAAAATAAAACATAGGAGAGGGGAGATATGGAGAAAGAAAAAGTACCTTGCAATTATAGATTTCATTCTAAGATACAGAATGGCTGCACAATTTTCAGGGAGCAATAGGAGCTAACAGATTAAATCATAACACCCAGAAAAGGAAGGCTTACATTGAAAATTCTGACAGGTTTCTAACATAGGACAGCAGCCCTAGCAGACACAGCTATAATAAGATACATACACTTTCCCTATGTATCTAATGACATTTTGCTGAGTTTCAAGCTGGAATAAGCTGAGATCTTCGAATATAAATCATGTCAAAAGTAAGACTTAAACTCCAAAATAAATTTAGTAAAACTTAAAGTGACTTTTCTAAGCCTAGCACACATAGACACAAATTAGGACCATACTATACATAAACTGTGTGATGACAATATTCTGCCAAATGAGGAAATGTCTTTTTTAAATAGACAGCTATATTTTTCACCTTATTGAGCTTAAAAAGAAAGAACATTGTAGAATGCAGTTTCAATCAAGGGCACCTTAGTGACCACTCTTATTTTTATATCATTTTTCTGCAATGTATTTGGAAGTGTATATATATATATATATATAGTTGATATAGTGATGGCAATTACAGTGAGGCAGACACATGTACTCATTTACAAGTAAATGTCACTAATATCTAATAGAATGCTACTCCAGTGGCCAAACATTTTCTTTAAGTAGTTGAATCATTTTATGTTTAAGATGCTCTAAACACCCTGGAGGGTATAGGCTCCCATTAGCTGGCTTTTTGTTAAAAAGTTTAAGCTCTCCATTTTAACCACCAGTGTAAAAAAGAAAGAGGAAGGAAGTACATGAGCAGTCTGAGGAAAAAAAAGACAAAGGATAAAGTGTGTTTATTCCTGGAAAAAAGAGGGTACTCTCTAATGCCGCTTTACCAGCCTGAAATTATTCAGTGTCAACATATATGAATGAAAAGTGAGCAGCTGTATATAACTTTGCAAACCATTCCTCCATCCCCCAAATAATAAGCACATTTTAAAATCATTTGCTATATAATAAGAATAATGATAATACATACTTCAGAGAATGATGTGAGGATAAAATAAGTTTATGTAGGTAAAACAACTGGCACTATGCAATATACATATGTGAATACAATGAATTTCAGATATGACTACTTAATAAATTCCAGTTATTACTAGTATATGTATTGAATAAGACAATTGCTTAATATTTGTAAACATTCTTGTGTGTATAATTTCCAAACAGTCACTTGTATTTTCCTTGATGCCATATTTTGTACTGGATACAACAAATAGATGATTGGCTTGGTTTCTGTATGGCTACCCACTCCAGTATTCTTGCCTGGAGAATTCCACGGATAGAGAAACCTGGGTGGGCTCAGTTCAAGGGGTCACAAAGAGTCAGACCCAACTAAGTGACTGGCACTTTCTTTTCACTTACTCCAAAGTAGCTTTGTTTTGAGGGGGCATGTAGGAAAAAAAAAATCCATTTCAAAAAAGAAGAAAAGTGAATGAGGTTAGAAAATTGTTTACAATTTCTTACTGTTCCTTTGATTTCAGTGAAGAGATACTGATATTTAGTGTCTGGGGGGATCAAGGATACTAAATATTTTATATTGCCTTATATAGTCCCATAAAATAAGGTTTATTTATTTTAGGTTTTGTCTTACCTAAAACACCAATAATATTTTAGAAGGAGGGGAAAATGAGAAAGCATATGGCCTGAGACTTTTCTGTCACCATTTTGAACTCCATGGTCAAAAATTTTAATCTCTCCATTGCATACAATCTCAACTCCCTTGCCCTTCTCTAGTTTCACCTTATTCTCTTGGCTAATTCCACCTTAGTTAAACCCAACTCTCCATCTTCTTTGTATCTGCAACTGTTGAGCAGGACTTATCTGAAGAAACACATATCACCTTGTTGACTGAACGTGCCTCAGATTTATGATCACTAATCTCATCTGACTCTGGTACTGTCTGGTCCATTATCCTTGGTTGTTATTTCATATTTTCTCCTTTCTTTTCCAAACTCCAAACTCCTCCTCTCATATCTTCATGATCAACTATTTTCTATTTTTCTAAGAATATGAAGGCCAACAGAAGAAAACTTCAATCCTTCCGGAACCACTTCAATTCATATCCAAGCATATATGTATGTCTTTATTTTCTTCCTAGAAAGAGAAGTCTAAGCTTGCTGTCTCCAAATCCTTTCTCCTCATTCTCTCATAAATCCATCCCAGTCAATTTTTCATACCTATCACTCTCTATAAAGTTTATTTCCAAGGTCACCAGTAGCACCCATTGCTAAATCCAACGGTTAATTCTCATTCTGTACCTTATTTGACCCATCAGTAGTATTTGATAGAGTTGTGCACTCTTAATTAACTCAATTGGCTTTCAATACTCCTCCCTCCTAGTTTTCTTTCTATCTTTAAGGTCAATCCTTGTTAGTCTTTTATTTTTTTGTTTCTCCTCACTTTACTAGAGCTTCCCTGGTGGTTCAAATGGTGAAGAGTCTGCCTGCAATGCAGGAGACCTGGGTTCGATCCTTGGGTCGGGAAGATCTCCTGGAGAATGAAATGACAACCCGCTCCAGTGTTCTTTCTTGGAGAATCCCATGGACAGAAGAGTCTGGCAAGCCCCAGTCCATGGGGTCACAAGGGTCAGACATGACCGAACAACACTGCACTTCACTTTACTAACATTTAAGTTTTGGGGTGCCCAAGGCTCAATTCTCAGCCCTTTTCTCTTACCTCTCTTTTCTCATCTTCTTGGTTATCATATCTAGTTTCCAGGCTTAAATAAGATCCATACAGAAGATTAAAACATTTAAAAAATTAAGTCCAGACGTCCTCCCTTCCTTACAGACATACAAACACGCACACTGAACTTCTGATATGTATGACAATTATCACCTTAACATTTCTCCTTGGATATCTAAAATGCTTTTCTAACTTAAAAGGAGCAGCTAGACTGAGCTAGTAATCTTCCTCACTGAAATAAATGGTAACTTTATTCTTTCAGCTGTTCAGACTCATAACTTTGAAGTCAATCTCAATTCCCTTTTTCTAAAATGTTCCATAAATAAACTGCAAGCATATCTTTTCGGCTTTACCTTCAAAAGGTATCCATAATCAAATGAATCAAATTACTCTTCATTACTCCATTGCTACCACTGTTGACCAGGCCATCATATCTACTGACACACTGATCGCAAAGCCTCTGGTCTCCCTTTTTCTGTCCTTGTCCTTTTCATTCTGTTTTCAGTGTAACAATCACATTGATCCTTCAATAATCACATTGAAAGATACATCAGATAATTACACTTTAGTGTTCAAAGCACTCCAACAGCTTCCACTTCATTGTGAGAAAAATTCAAAGACATTATAATGAACTAAAGCCCTGCAATAGTATCCTTATCCCCATCTACTTTTATATTCACTCTTACTCACCCCATTCTGAATATATTTTAACATTCCAAACTTAGTCATGTTTTAGGGCATTTGCAATTGCTTTTCTCTTTTCCTAAGACCAAGATATCTTTGGTCTTTCCCAGATACCCACATAGCTTGCTCCTGTATCATCTCCAGTTCTTTGACTAAATATTCTATCTAAAATTATATCATCATCTATACCTACCATTGCTCTTCCTACCCCTTCCTCTCTCTCTTTTTCTCTTCACATTTATAATTTCCTAACATATTGCTTATGTACTTAATCAATTTTGTCTTTTTTGGGGGGGTTGGCTTTCTAGTAAAGAATCTGCCTGCAATGTGGGAGACCTGGGTTCCATCCCTGGGTTTGGAAGATCCTCTGGAGAAGGGAAAGGCTACCCACTCCAGTGGAGCCTGGTGGGCTGCCGTCTATGGGGTCGCACAGAGTTGGACACGACTGAAGTGACTTAGCATATGGTGCGTGGGGTTGCAAAGAGTTGGACACAACTGAGCAACTTTCCCTTTCAAGCTATAGGATGGAAGAGTTTTATCTGTTGTATTCACTGCTGAGAGATTAGAAAGTTCCTGATAAAGGAATACATACATTGGTCATCAGATGGTAATTTGCAACAACATTAATTCTCTTAAGTGTCTATTTTGAACACCTAGATCTTGACACTTAATAGTATAATTAAGATGAATCAGTTCAGTGCAGTTCAGTCATTCAGTCCTGTCCTACTCTTTGTGACCCCATGGACCAGGTTTCCCTGTCCATCACCAAGTCCTGGAGCTTACCAAACTCAT
This sequence comes from Aepyceros melampus, assembly GCA_006408695.1. Lineage (NCBI taxonomy): Eukaryota > Metazoa > Chordata > Mammalia > Artiodactyla > Bovidae > Aepyceros > Aepyceros melampus. Next base: position 374,580 of record SJXQ01002833.1, on the reverse strand, counting down.
GTCCATTTAGTCTGTGATGCCAATCAACCATCTCATCCACTGTCATCCTGTTCTCTTGCCTTCAATCTTTCCCAGAATCAGAGTCTTTTCAAATGAGTCAGCTCTTGGCATCAGTTCAGTTCAGTTGCTCAGTCGTGTCTGACTCCTTTCGACCCCATGGATTGCAGCACACCAGGCCTCCTTGGGATCAGGTGGCCAAAATATGGGAGTTTCAATTTCAGTATCAGCCCTTCCAATGAATATTCAGGACTGATTTTGTTTAGGATAGACTGGTTGGATCTCCTTGCAGTCCAAAGGACTCTCAAGAGTCTTCTCCAACACCACACTTCAAAAGCATCAATTCATAGGTGCTCAGATTTCTATATTGTCCAACTCTCACATCCATGTAATGAGTCAGCTCTTGGCATCAGTTCAGTTCAGTTGCTCAGTCGTGTCTGACTCCTTTCGACCCCATGGATTGCAGCACACCAGGCCTCCTTGGGATCAGGTGGCCAAAATATGGGAGTTTCAATTTCAGTATCAGCCCTTCCAATGAATATTCAGGACTGATTTTGTTTAGGATAGACTGGTTGGATCTCCTTGCAGTCCAAAGGACTCTCAAGAGTCTTCTCCAACACCACACTTCAAAAGCATCAATTCATAGGTGCTCAGATTTCTATATTGTCCAACTCTCACATCCATGTATAACTACTGGAAAAACCATAGCTTTGACTAGATGGAAATTTACTGGCAAAATAATGGCTCTTGTTTTTAATATGCTGTCTAGGTTGGCCATAACTTTTCTTCCAAGGAATAAGCGTCTTTTAATTTCATGGCTGCAGTCACCATCTGCAGTGATTTTAGGGCCCCAAAAAACAGTCTATCACTGTTTCTACTGTTTCCCCATATATTTGCAATGAAGAGATGGGAGCGGATGCCATGATCTTAGTTTTCTGAATGCTGAGCTTTAAGCCAACTTTTTCAATCTCCTCTTTCACTTTCATCAAGAGGCTCTTTAGTTCTTTGCTTTCTGCCATAAAAGTGGTGTCATCTGCATATCTGAGGTTATTGACATTTCTCCTGGCAAGCTTGATTCCAGCTTGTGCTTCATCCAGTCCAGCATTTCTCATGATGTACCCTGCATATAAGTTAAATAAGCAGGGTGACAATATATAGGCATGACGTTCTCCTTTCCCGATATGGAACCAGTCTGTTTTTCCACATCCAGTTCTAACTGTTGCTTCTTGACCTGCAAACAGATTTCTTAAGAGGCAGGTCAGGTGGTCTTGCATTCTATTCTCTTGAAGAATTTTTCACAGTTTGTTGTGATCCATACAGTCAAAGGCTTCGGCATAGCCAATAAAGCAGAAAGAGATGTTTTTCTGGAACTCTCTCGCTTTTTTGATGATCCAACGGGTGTTGGCAATTTTGATCTCTGGTTCCTCTACCTTTTCTAAATCCAGCTTGAACATCTGGGAGTTCACGGTTCATGTACTATTGAAGTCTGGCTTGGGGAATTTTGAGCATTACTTTACAGCATGTGAGATGAGTGCAAGTGTGCGGTAGCTTAAGCATTCTTTGGCATTGCATTTTTGGGGGATTGGAATGAAAACTGGCCTTTTCCAGTTCTGTGGTCACTGCTGAGTTTTCCAAATTTGCTGGCATATTGAGTGCAGCACTTTCACAGCATCATCTTTTAGGATTTGAAATAGCTCAACTGGAATTCCATCACCTACACTAGCTTTGTTCACAGTGATACTTCGTAAGGCCCACTTGACTTTACATTCCAGGATGTCTGGCTCTAGATTAGTCATCACATCATCATGATTATCTGGGTCATGAAGATCTTTTTTGTACAGTTCTTCTGTGTATTCTAGCTAACTCTTCTTAATATCTTCTGCCTCAGTTAGGTCCATATCATTTCTGTCCTTACTGTGCCTATGTTTGCATGAAATGTTCCCTTGGCATCTCTAATTTTCTTGAAGAGATCTCTAGTCTTCCCATTCTACTGTTTTCCTCTATTTCTTTGCATTAATCACTGAGGAAGGCTTTCTTATCTCTCCTTGTTTTTCTTTGGAACTCTACATTCAAATGGGTATATCTTTCCTTTTCTCCTTAGCCTTTCACTTCTCTTCTTTTCACAGCTATTTGTAAGGTCTCCTCAGGCAAGCATTTGCCTTTTTTCATTTCTTTTGTTGGGGAATGTCTTGATAACTGCCTCCTGTACAATGTCAGGAACCTCCATCCATAGTTCTTCAGGCAGTTTATCATACCTAATTCCTTGAATCTATTTGTCACTTCCATTGTGTAATTATAAGGGATTTGATTTTGGTCATATCTTAATGATCTAGTGGTTTTCCCTACTTTCTTAAATTTAAGACTGAATTTGGCAATAAGGAGTTCATGATCTGAGCTGTAGTCAGCTTCTCGTCTTGTTTTCGCTAACTATATAGAGCTTCTCCATCTTTGGCTGCAAAGAATATAATCCATCTGTTTTTGGTATTGATTTTCTGGTGATGTCCACGTGTAGAGTCTTCTCTTGTGTTGTTGGAAGAGGTGTTTGCTATAACCAGTACGTTCTCTTGGCAAAACTCTATTAGCCTTTGCTCTGCTTCATTCTGTATTCCAAGGCCAAACTTGCCTGTTACTCCAGGTATTTCTTAACTTCCTACCTTGCATTCCAGTTCCCTATAATGAAAAGGACATACTTTTTGGGTGTTAATTCTAGAAGGTCTTGTAGGTCTTCATAGAACCGTTCAGCTTCAGCTTCTTCAGCATTACTGGTCAGGGCATAGACTTAAATTATCATGATATTGAATGATTTGCCTTGAAAATGAACAGAGATCACTGTTTTGTTTAGAGATTGCAGCAGAGTACTGCATTTAAGACTCTTTTGTTAACTATGAGTGCTACTCCATTTCTTCTAAGGGATTCTTGCCCACAATAGTAGATATAATGGTCATGTGAGTTAAATTCACCCATTCCAGTATATTTTAGTTTGCTGATTCCTAAAATCTCAATGTTCACTCTTGCTATCTCCTGTTTGACCACTTCCAGTTTGCCTTGATTCATGGACGTAACATTCCAGGTTCCTATGCAATACTGCTCTTTACAGCATCGGAGTTTACTTCCATCACATCACATCCACAACTGGGTATTGTTATTGCTTTGGCTTTGTATCTTCATTCTTTCTGGAGTTATTTCTTCACTGATCTCTAGTAGCATACTGGATACCTACTGACCTAAGGAGTTCATCTTTCAGTGTCCTAATCTTTTTGCCTTTTCATACTGTTCATGGGGTTCTCAAGGCAAGAATACTGAAGTCATCTGCCATTCCCTTCTCAAGTGGACCATGTTTTGTCAGAACTCTCCAGCATGACCTGTTCATCTTGGGTGGCCCTACACGGCATGGCTCATAGTTTCATGGAGTTAGACAAGGCTGCGATCCATGTGATCAGATTGTTTAGTTTTCTGTGATTGTGGTTTTCATTCTATCTGCCTTCTCATGGAGAGGGATAAGAGGCTTATGGAAGCTTCCTGATGGGAGAGACTGACTGAGGAGGAAACTGGGTCTTCTTTTGAGTTGGCAGTGGCCTGCTGCAGGGTTGGGGGCACTGAGTGCAGAAGTTTGTGCCTGGGACCTTTTGAAGGAGGTAGTCATTATCTTCATTACCTCCACCATAGTTTGGCCTCAAGTCAAATAAAAGGGAGGGAACACAGCCCCACCCATCAACAGAAAGATGAATAGAAAAATCCAAGATAATCATTTGAAGGATGAAGGCCACAGATGGAAGGGTATTAATTGTACATGGAAGATATGCTTCATCTATTTCATAGATTTTTCTTAGGGCTGGATTTTCTGCACTATGCAGTTACCTACAGTAGGGGGTGGTCAGAACTGGTTTTACAATTTTATCAACAAAAATGCTTTTTTAGCATTTATATACATATATATGGGCTTCCCTGGCATAGTGGTAAAGAATCTGCATGCCAATGGAGGAGACTCAAGAGACACGGACTTGAACAAGAAAGTTCCCTGGAAGAGGAAATGGCAACTCACTCCAGTATTCTTGCCTGAAAAATTCCACAGACAGAGGAGCCTGGTGGGCTACAGTCCATAGGGTCTCAAAGAGCTGGACAGAACTGAGCACATCACACATACACATATATATGAGAGTACACATATACATACAGCTCTGATGATCAGGGACACCCAAGATGGACAGCTCATGGTGGAGAGTTCTGACAAAATGTGGTCCATAGCTTCATTGAGTTACACAGGCTATGATCCATGTGATCATTTTGGTTAGCATTCTGTGATTGTGGGTTTTGTCCATAGCCTCCAGAACAAAAACCACATTCACTAAGAAAAAGAAATGCAAGAAGGCAAAACGGTTGTCAGAGGAGGCCTTACAAATAGTTGAGAAAATAAGAGACATGAAAAACAAAGGAGAAAGGGAACGATATACCCAACTGAATTCAGAGTTCCGGAGAAGAGCAAGAGAGGTAAGAAAACCTTCTTAAGTGAGCAATGCAAAGAAATAGAGGGAAACAACAGAATGGGAAAGATTAGAGATCTCTTTAAGAAAATTGGAGATATGAGGGAACATTTCACACAAAGATGGGCATAATAAAGGACAAAAAGGGCAAGGACTTAACAGAAGCAGAAGAGATTAAGAAGAGGAGGTAAGCATACGTAGGAGAACTATACAAAAAAGGTCTTAATGACCCAGATAATGGTGTGGTCACTAACCTAGAACCAGACATCCTCAAGTGTGAAGTCAAGTGGGCCTTCCTTAGGAAGCATTAATACAAAGATAGTGGAGGTGATGGAATTCCATCTGATGCTGTTGAAGTGTTGCACTCAAAACGCCAGCAAATTTGAAAAACTCAACAATGGCTATGGGACTAGAAAAAGTTTTCATTCCAGTCCCAAAGGAGAACAATGCCAAAGAATATTCAAACTACTGTACAATTGAGCACATTTCACATGCTAGCAAGCTAATGGTAAAATCCTTCAAGCTAGGCTTCAATAGTACATGAACTAAGAAATTTCAGATGTAAATTCCTGAACTTGCCAATATCCATTGGATCATAGAAAAAGCAAGGAATTCTGGAAAAACATCTACTTCTGCTTCACTGACTACACTAAAGCCTTTGTGTGGATCACAACAAACTGTGGAAAATTCTTCAAGAGATGGGAATAATAGACCACCTGATCTGACCTGAGAAATCTGTATGCAGGCCAAGAAGCAACAGTGAAAACTGGACATAGGACAAGGGACTGATTCCAAAATGGGAAAGCAGTACGTCAAGGCTCTATAATGTCACCTTGCTTATTTAACTTATATGCAGAGTACATCATGAGAAACACTGGGCTGGATGAAGCACAAGTTGGAATCAAGATTGCTGGGAGAAATATCAATAACCTCAAATATGCAGATGACACTACCCTTACGGCAGAAAGTGAAGAGGATCTAAAAAGCCACTTGATGAAGGTGAAAGAGGAGAATGAAAGAACTGGCTTAAAACTCAACATTCAAAAAACCAGTATCATGGCAAGAAATGATCATCACCAAGAAGTGTTATAGTCCCATCACTTCATGGCAAACAGCTGGGGGGAAGTGTCAACAGTGACAGATTTTACTTTCATGGGCTCCAAAATCACTGCTGATGGTCCCTGCAATCATGAAATTAAAAGACACTTGCTCCTAGGAAGAAAAGCTATGACAAATCTAGACAGCATATTAAAAAGAAGAGTTCAGTTTGCTGAACCAGTCAATCCTAAAGGAAATTAACCCTGAATATTCACTGGAAGGACTGATGCTGAAGGTCAAGCTCCAATAGTTTGGCCACCTGATGTGAAGAGCTGACTCAATGGAAAAGACCCTGATGCTGAGAAAGACTGAGGCAAAAGGAGAACAGGATGATAGTGGATGAGGTGATTGGATGGCATCACTGACTCAATGGACATGCTGCTACTGCTACTGCTGCTAAGTCACTTCAGTCGTGTCCGACTCTGTGTGACCCCATAGATGGCAGCCCACCAGGCTCTGCTGTCCCTGGGATTCTCCAGGCAAGAACACTGGAGTGGGTCGCCATTTCCTTCTCCAATGGACATGAATTTGAGCAAACTCTGGGAGACAGTGAAGGACATGGAAGCCTGGCATGCTGCAGCCCATGGAATCGCAAACAGGCAGACATGACTCAGTGACTGAACAACAACAAATATACAGAGAGATGTGTACATACATGCTCACATCTATCTATATACTTGTTGCATATATTTATTTATATTTTAAATAATATGCCATGGCATATTGTATATTTATATAAGAACAAAGATAAGGATTTAAAAGCATTAGAAAAAAAATACTCGGGTCCCATCACTTCATGGGAAATAGATGGGGAAACAGTAGAAACAGTGTCAGACTTTATTTTTTGGGGCTCCAAAATCACTGCAGATGGTGACTGTAGCCATGAAATTAAAAGACGCTTACTCCTTGGAAGAAAAGTTATGACCAACCTAGATAGTATATTCAAAAGCAGAGACATTACTTTGCCGACTAAGGTCCGTCTAGTCAAGGATATAGTTTTTCCAGTGGTCAGGTATGGATGTGAGAGTTGGACTGTGAGGAAGGCTGAGTGCAGAAGAATTGATGCTTTTGAACTGTGGTGGTGGAGAAGACTCTTGAGAGTCCCTTGGACTGCAAGGAGATCCAACCAGTCCATTCTGAAGGAGATCAACCCCGGGATTTCTTTGGAAGGAATGATGCTAAAACTGAAGCTCCACTACTTTGGCCACCTCATGCGAAGAGCTGACTCATTGGAAAAGACCCTGATGCTGGGAGGGATTGGGGGCAGGAGGAGAAGGGGACGACTGAGGATGAGATGGCTGGATGGCATCACGGACTCAATGGACGTGAGCCTGAGTGAACTCCAGGAGTTGGTAATGGACAGGGAGGCCTGGCGTGCTGCGATTCATGGGGTCACAAAGAGTCGGACACGACTGAGCAACTGAATGATCGTTGTAGGGTATCATGAATTTGAACCAGAAAAAGACAAAATTTCTGGATAACTGTTTTCAAAATTGTTTCTCTATAACAACAGCTGATTTTGCAAAGCAATTTCTTACTCATTGATCAACTTTTTTCATGTTTGATGTTGACTCTCCCCGAGCCTAGGTCCCAGTGGCTCAGAGGTTAAAGTGTCTGCCTGGAATGCGGGAGAGCCGGCTCGATCCCTGGGTCAGGAAGATACCCTGGAGAAGGAAATGGCAACCCACTCGAGTACTCTTGCCTGGAGAGTCCCATGTAGGGAGGAGCCTGGTAGACTACAGTCCATGGGGCCTCAAAGAGTCAGACACGACTGAGCGACTTCACTTTCACTTTACTTCCACTTTATTTAATGATTGTGAAAAGCTCTTACATAAAGTAATAGTAAACATTAATATTTTCTTATTCTTCTCTTTCTGTGTACATTGTCAATACTATCTTCACTGTAACTCTTTTGAGGGATATAGTACACTCATGCATTTTTTGGTGAGTTTATATTAGTTAAAAAGCTAGGTAATATAACTCATAAAACAGCTTAGCTGAGCAAAATTAAAGTACAATATTTCATGTCAGTTGGGCTTCCCTGGTGGCTTAGCTGGTAAAGAATCTGCCTGCAATGCAGGAGACCCCAGTTCAATTACTGGATCAAGAATATATCCTGGAGAAGGAATAGGCTACCCACTCCAGTATTCTTGAGCTTCCCTTCTGGCTTAGATGGTAAAGAATTGCCTGTACTGTGTGAGACCTGGGTTTGATCCCTGGGCTAGGAGGACCTCGTAGAGGAGGCCATGGCAATTCACTCCGGTACTCTTGCCTGGAGAATCCCCAACAGGGGAGCCTGGTGGGCTACAGTCCATGGGGGTGCAGAGTCAACACAACTGAGCGACTAAGCACAGCACAACAATGTGTCAGTTAATGAACAAGTTGCTTCACCACTATAAATCTTCTGACCTTAAATGCCAATTTTTCTCTCAGAACATCTTGAGCATGGTACCCAGCCAAGTGTACGGGCTAGTGTCAACTCATACACTGAATGTTAGAAAAGCCTTTATTTTTTCTTAATTATTAAATAAAACATGAATACATAGTCCTAATGTTCTAATTGAACACCTCCTAAGTTCTTGAAGGCTACTGATTTAGAGTGACTTTTTCACCCATATATTTTGACAAGCTTTAAGCCATTACATTTAGGGCATTCTTTTTAACCTAATGCATGAAAACTAGCAAACTGCCAAAAATGCTTGAAGGAATAATTGGCAAATCTCTACTATACACAAGTACTTTAATGACTATGTCACTATTAACGTATATATCAGTTTAAGGCCTTATACATAAATATTTAATAATAAATGACACTGCTGTTTAATTAAAATGATTAATTTTACATGTGCATCTAAATTTAAGCTTCTATAAATGAAAACATTGTCTTTTCATATTATTTTATTCAACATAAAATTCAAAAATGAACACTAAGATATTTAAAAGTATAAATTCATCTTTTCTTCAATTTAAATGGTTCTGTAGTTGAATCACTGTAATTCTCTCATTTATTTTATTTGTGGCTAGATGACAATTTTATAATGGCAAGGATCTCTTCATCATGATAAATTTTCAAAAAGTACAGATTGTAATAGGCATTTAATAAATGTTACTGAAAGATTGAAAAATCATTATTTTAACTTGCAACCTATCGCTATTTTATAATGTGAAGGTAGTTCGCATCTAATCAGTTTTTTTTTCCCCTAGAGTTTTAACAACTCAATATCCTTTAGCCAGTTTCTAAGAAATGCTTTAAAATTTGCACTAGTATGTTAAATGTATATCAAGCAACTTTAACTCAGATTTATTCAGTTCAATTGAATACAGTTAACAGTGTTGAATTGGGGTAGGAAATGGCAAGCCACTCCAGCATTCTTGCCTGGAGAACCCCATGGAAAGAGGAGCCTGGCAGGCTACAGTCAATGGGGCTGGAAAGAGCTGGACACGACTAAGAGACTGAACACACATACACGTGGCTTTAGCTTTGAGGCAGCCTGAAGAGAGCACTTTAAGATGAATAAAATACTGCTCCTCCCTTGAAGAAGTTTAACGTTGAGAGGAGGGAAAACACATACAAATGATACGTTTTCATGATACAGTAAGACATTTCAATTGGAATGTCATACTATCGATCATATGAGTGCACTTGTATTTTTGATATATTAAGGGTTCATTGCCATGCCATCTGTGGTAATAGCAAGACTGTTTTTAATGTCATCTGCAGTAATGAATTTGGTGATATTATCTGTCTTAATGTAGTTTACACTGTACACTTCAGTGGTTTAAGCCTTGATTCATCACTCATAGTTTTTGCACTTGCATGAAACTATGTTGTGAACTCTATGACAAAAAAAAAAAATGATGTTTCTAATATGGGTGGGGACTATGAATTTTGGTGATGTGACCCAAGAGCTTTTGGCATTAGAATTGTGGTTGGCATACAAGTGACAATTATCTTCTGCTCTGCACATTTCTAAGAAGAGAGAAAGACACTTCTTGACTTTATTATGTTTACACAGAATTTTCTGGAACACAAACTACTGGTTATTGGTCCAAGTTTATTTTTCTCAAGGGACTTTTAGAAACCTTTTGCAAAATGTGACAAGATTTCTTTATATCTGAGCTTGGAACTAATTCTTCAAGTTATGGAGGCTGAACTGCCCAAAGTCCATAAATAAGAAGCTGTCTTTGTGAATGACAGTCTAGAATAGATTACATCCTAGAGTTTTCAGAAACTCTGACATTTGTTTAAACTTGTCTTCATTTTTTTCTCTATGAAAAATATTCAAAAGGGTATCAACCAGATCTTTTAACACTCTTAAGAAACATTTCATGTTTTAATATGAACAAAGTATTTTAAAAGAGGAAAGATTTGAAATTATTTACAAGTTAGTAACTGATGAACTCCATGGAAAATCCAATGGAAACATTTATAGGAGAAAAACTGTTGAGGTAAACTAAGGTGTATTTCTCCATATTACTATGGTGGTCTTCTTGAAGGTAGTTTATTAACATTCTTTGCTCTAGATTAAAGGGAAGGCTGAAATCAACTCCAAGATTAGATTGCTGAAAAGATTTCTAAAACTGATCCATGATTTGATATTCACATGCATTCACATAACTAACATTATTACAAGCCTAATAGACATAAACTGAGTATAAAAGCCAGATATTGGGACTTATATATGAAAAGAAGTAACTTATTGATTTAAGATTCTAAAAACATGTATTTTATATTCAAAACACACCCTTTGTGTTTATCTGCATTTTAAGCATAATTATACAGCTGATTTTCCTGATCCAAAATCTAATTTCAAAACAAAGGCCTTAACCCATGTTTAGGATACAGTACGTGTTTCCAATAATTACAATTTATCTCAAGTATTCTCAATAACTTTAAAGTTTTTATAATTTTGCAACAAAAATCATGCATAATAAATATAATATATATAATATTAATGTTTTTATTATTTATTAAGTCAATAAGGCTTAATAATTTTAAGTTTTATTAATTTCTATTAATAAAATATAATAATAATTTCCATTAAGAAGGAAAATGGATCTCCTATATCCCTCCATGATTCAATACTAACTGGCATTTATTATGATAAATACCTGTGGTGGTAATATAATTATATAATCCCAAGAAAATGTCTTTTGTATTTTAACTGTCAATTAATACCTACTTGTAACATAGCATTAATTATTACACATTCTAGAAAAGCAAAAGACTACTTATTGCAGAGCTACTTCAAGTCTATTTAGGTAATCATGTGTCTCCCTCCTCATTTCAAGGAACATCATTTTAATTATAGGAATTACTTAATATTTATATAATGTGCCAGAATGTGCTCTAGGCAGCCCTAAAATATGAAAGGCATGTATTTCCCTAAAGGATATTTTCCTATCCTCAAATTCACAAAGAAGAACCATTTTCACAAAATATAAACAATAGTTTCCATCTCTACAATGGTGTTTATTCCTAGACTGTAGCTATAGGTTACCATAGTTGTATAACCAGAGACTGCATTTCCTAGGTGATTTGTAGCTAACCATCATTTGTAAAACAGAATTTGCATTCTAACCCATGATTTCTGTCATTTAGTGAGCTCATTTTGCCTGCACAGTAGGGCACAGACAACCGGTACTGTACCTGTTCATATTGAATCAGTAGGAAGCAATTTTTTAGTAGTCACTGATCCTATTTCTTCTACAGATACTTTTTAAAATGCAAAGAGAAAAATAAGTGGTAAACTTCTTCCCCCAGATTCAGTTACTCAACTAGAATCTATCATATAAGTTTGCATACTGAATCAAGTAATTTTTTATGGGACTATCAAGGAAAACCAAAGGGGTAGGTAATAATCCAGTTCCTGTTACATACCAGATGTTTTATGTATTATTAAATGAAATCATCTTAATTCTATGAGGTAGCATTTGCAATCTCCATTTTATAATTAAAGTAATGAAGCACATGAAGTGAAAATTTTTTTCTAAAATCTCACAGCTAGGAGAAGGCAATGGCACCCCACTCCAGTACTCTTGCCTGGAAAATCCCATGGATGGAGGAGCCTGGTAGGCTGCAGTGCATGGGGTCACTAAGAGTCAGACGCGACTGAGCGACTTCCCTTTCACTTTTCACTTTCCTGCATTGGAGAAGGAAATGGCAACCCACTCCAGTGTTCTTACCTGGAGAATCCCAGGGTTGGGGGAGCCTGGTGGGATGCTGTCTCTGGGGTCACACAGAGTCTGACACGACTGAAGTGACTTAGCAGCAGTAGCAGCAGCAGTAAATGTTATGTTTAAAAAACAAAATCATGTCTGTTTGCCTCCGTTGTTTTTGATTTTATATTGGGTTGGCCAAAAAGTTTGTTCAGGTTTTCCCATACCATCTTACAAAAAAAACCCCAAGCAAACTTCTTTAGCCAATCCAATGCTACATAGCTTTGAGAAATATATACGAGCTGGGTATGCTAGCATTCTCCAGAAATACAGCATTGTGGCATGGTATGGCAAAGCAGTATTTCCAGTTACTTCTTACTAGTATTTCCAGTTACTTCTTACCGACGAAAAGAAAAAGACTTATAGTTATGGGGGAGTGGCCTAAATCAGAACCTTTGATACAGGGTTATATTTCAGCTAGTATACTGTACACAATTCTTTATGACTCTATTGGGAATAAAAATCTCTAATTTGAATAATCCCTTGGGGCTTTATTCAGTCTTTAATTCCTGGAAGATAACATATGAGAAACTCTAGATAATCTGAAGTTTGGTAATGAGTTTTTAGATACAGTATCAAAAGTATGGAAGAAAAACTACTAAGTTGGACTTAATAAAATGAAAAATGATCTGCTCTGCAAAAGACACTGTCAAGAGAATGAGAGGACAGTCACAGTTTGAGACAAAATATTTTCAAAAGATGAATCCAATAGAGAACTTATCTACAAAACACACAAAGAATATTTAAACCTTAACAATAAAAAAATCAACAATCCTGCTTTAAAAATGGTCAAAAATAAACAGACGACTCACCAGAGATTTTATACTGATAGCAAAGAAACATAAAATGATGTTCAGCATCATACATCATTAGAGAATCATGAATTTTAAAAAATGAGACACCACTATACATCTATTGCCACTCCAGTGTTCTTGCCTGAGAAATCCCATGGACAGCAGAGCCTGGTGGGCCACAGTTCATGGGGTTTCAAAAGAACTGGACACAACTTAGTAACTAAACAACAACACATCTGTTAGGACACCTAATATGCACAATCTGACAACACGAAATACTGGCAACGATGTCGAGTAACAGGAACACACATTCATTGTTGGTGGGAATGCAAAATAATACAGCTACATTGAAAAGACCCTGACAGTTACTTATAAAACTAAACATTCTCTAACCATAACCTAAAGAGGTTGAAAACTTAAGCCAAAGGAAGACCTACCTATGAATGTCTGTAGCAGCTTTATTCATTTTTGCCTAAACTCGGAAACAACCATGGAGTAGGAAATAGCAACCCACTCCAGTACGTTTGCCTGGAAAACTCTATGGACAGAGGAGGCTGGTGGGCTACAGTCTATGGGGTTGCAAAGAGTTGGACACAACTGAGCAACTGAACATGCAGAGAAACAACAAAGATATGGGTGAATGATAACTAAACTGCAGTATATGGCCCCAATAGAATATTTCTCAGTGCTAAAAAGCAATGAACCACCAATTTATCAAAAGACATGGATAAATCTTAAATGCATTCTATTAACTGAAATAAACCCAGCAGGAAAGACTACATACTTATGATTCCAACTACATAACACCCTGAAAGAGAAAACTATGGAGACAATAAAGAAGAAAATGGCCTGTTTCATATTTGCTACTTTCTCCTAAAAATATATAGATTATGAAAATAACATGTGTATTGTAAAATATGTGCTTCCAAAGCAATGCCAAGTCTGCTTAAGTGAACAGAAAGACAGGCAGACCTAGAACATCATAAGAAACATTTAAGATGCTTTCAAATGTATACACCTCTCTCCAAAAGTTTTGGAATCCAGCAGACTAAACAGTACCAAGTCAAACATTTAAATTAAAAGCTGACCAAATATTATTGCATCTGTTAATTTTTTTTTATCTTGAAAGACAGCTGCTTTGTAAGTGAAAGTAAATTAAACTTAGTTAACAAACTTAATTTGATGCCATGAACTCTAAACTGATGTTTCAGAACAATGTCATGATTTTAACTAACCTTGACCATAAAGTAAATAACCTGCTCTTATTTAACCATGTGCTGCATAGAAAAATGGAAAGAGATCTGCAGGGAAAGTCAGGGAATCATAACGCTGTCAGCCTGGTCTCTGGAGAAGCTGTATGTCTTTGTTCAAGTGACTTAAACTCTCACAGTCTTGTTTCCCCATCCCATTCCATGTACTCTCAGCATGCAAAACAGATAAAGACACCCTGGTAAAAGAGGGAAGGAGACTGCCTGCCTGCTCCATCCTGCCTCCTGTCCCAGCAGAGGAAGACCACACAGAACACAGTGAAAAAACCATTTGATAGAATATGGCTCAAATGATTTGCAGTTCTGAAATTCTTTGTTTCTCTGTAAACATTCACAACATCATAACTTCCTCCTGATCGGCAGAGAACAAGATTTTTACTCAAACAATGCTGCTCAACTCATAAAATCTGAGGGCTAGAAAAGAATTTGGCAGATGATTTAGGTCATCTGCCTGGCTCTGAATGGATGTGGCCTTAAATGATCCCAGAATTATTTTTTTAAATATTTATAAAATCCAGCAGGAACTTCCAAAGAAGCTCCAACCAAGTTCTTTTTTCTATGGTTTCAAAAAAATTTTTTTTTTATTTAGGACAATTCTACATATATTTCCTCTTATTCATCTTCTATAGAAACAGAAATAATAATTCACACAGAGCATCTATTTATTTATTTGACAGGGGATTATTAAGCTCCTAAACAACTTTAAGCAAAGTCCTAGAAGTACAAAGGTGAACAGAATCCAGTTGCACCCAGGAATTCACAGTTTAGGTGGGGAGATTTCTGAATGCTGGGTGGTGGGAAGTCTCAGGGGAAGTGCACAGAGGAAGGCCTAACTCGGCCTGTTCTGGGAGATGGGGTCAGAAAAGTTTCCTATAAAAGTCAATACTTGAACTGCATTTTGAAGGATGAACACAAGTCAGTCACTCAGCAAATTGGTACAAGAGAATCTCAGACAAAAGGAAACTGAGATGCGAAAGTCTGAGGCAGCATGGAATACATACGGACATTTGAATGTCCATGGAGTTCCTTCCTGAGTACAAGTCCAGAAAGGTTTCAGAGACCTGTCATATTCTTAAGACAGAGGGTTTCTCAATGGGGTGCCAAGGCAATAAAATTTGAGTTTTATAAAGATCTTTCATCAGGTATGTGAAAAAAGCATTAGGATACAGAGGCTGGAGGCAGAACATTAAATGACTTTTTCTGTAATTTAAGTAAGAAATGATGTGGGCTCAACACTGACTATTCAGTGTCTTAAATTATTTTAGTTGCTTTGCTATGATAACGTCCCATGTTTTCTATGACTGGGTGTATGTATCATCAAGGTATCTGGATACGGACAATAGTTTGGCTGAGAAACACTTATTTTTTCAATTGGTATCAAGTAGCCTCTTTACTATGCTTTGCACAGTTATTATTTCTTGTTAGTAGCCAGCTGTATGATTCTGTTTGGTGTTAAATCATAAAACTTTTAAATCTGTAAGAGACTTCCTCATTCATTTGGTCTGTTTGTATTCACGCTAGGTTTTTTCCAAAACCTTGGTGTTTCTTGGGGAAACTACAAAGGCTATGAAAAACAATGCCCACAGAGCTCCTGTCCTTGTCATCCAGTATAACCAGAACCCACCCTGCCAGTCATCTTAACCAGCACCATTCCTGTCTCCCCTGGTAACCAGCACCAGCCCTGTCACCCACTTGAACGATTTTTCTTGATTTTGTGTGTTCTAATAAAGATTTTGCTTGTAAAACAGGTTCTGTTACTAAAACTATAATCTCCTCCGAACTTCACTAATATAAATTTTAAACACAATGAAGCTGAGGATCTTGCTTGTGTTTCAGTTCAGTTCAGTCAGTCGCTCAGTCATGTCCGACTCTTTGCAACTCCATGGGCTGCAGCACACGAGGCCTCCCTGTCCATCGCCAACTCCTGGAGTTTACTCAAACTCATGTCCATTGAGTGTGTGAGCTCAAATAGCAAAACTGTTCATACACATTCAGGAAGAGTTGGAAACTGCTAGAATCTGAAACTGTCCCTAATCCCCAAATTATAGTCTCATCTTGCTGAATTTCCTCATTCCAGATAGCAATGGCAGTGCATTTTAGACTTTCCATTAAAATAACAGCTTCTTTCTAAGATTCATTTTCTTCCCATAAGAATATGTGTTTTTGTGTATGGTGTGTGCATGTGTGTGTGTCTGTTTGTAATGAGATAGATATATAGATTTGGTTTTACACAGTTTGTGGTAGCTAACAACATATTATTTGAGGGTGTCCCTGGCAGAGGCAAAACTATTACTATCGGGTAGAAAAGTCAACTTTAAAATTCAGATTAAAACATGCTGTGGGACTTCTTAATTTTTTTTAAGCTTTGGGGAGTTTTAGTCTCAGGAACCATCTAAGGATACCTATTTGATCATTGGTAATTTAAAAAAATAATCACACAGAGTGACTCAAAATTTTAAGAGTAAACAATCACTTGGGGGAGGCTGCTTAAAAACGTAGATTTCCACATATTTCCCCCAGATCTCTTGACTGAGTGAATCCAAGATAGAGGCCCAAAATATCCATTTTCAATAAAGACTCCAGATGACTCTGATGTGGGTCTGAGTGCCACAGTTGAGAGATTGCTGTAACTCTAACTAGATTTTAAAAGAAAGGGCTGATCTAAATGGTTTTGCTGAACTGCTTAACCTGGCTTGTCTCTTTTAAGTAAATTATTGCACCACATAAGTCAGTGACATGCAAACAAACCCAATCCCTGCTAAATCTTACAGGATCAAGTGGTCATGGGGTTCATTCCCAGCATAGTTTATATTTTCTTTAGTCTAAATATCTTTCACCAAGCACAAAGTTCATATGTTTGGCACAATAGAAAGTTATTTCTTTCTCTAAACACTTATTCTATCCTTCATCCTCCAAAAATCTGCTAGACAGTGAGATCCATTAAATTGCTGTGTTGTTTCCTGTGTAAACTTTCAAGTTTCTCAAGAGCAGAATTAAGATTAGACATTAACATAATCAAAATTTATCTCTATACTTGTTTTGAAAGAAAAAGCAAAATAAAGTATTTTGACTCATTTTAAAAATCACATCTTAATTTGAAACTGTTTGCTATAAGAACAATGCCTCTACTCTTTTTTTTTTCCTGTGATGATAAGTAAAAATAAGCTTAATGCAGTAAACAGTCTTGGAGACCTTCAATGGCCTGCCAAAACTTCTTTCAGTTCCAGTTCAATTTTATTATAAAGGACTTATTTCAGGAACACTGAGGCTGATAATCATGTCAAACTCAGCCCCAGAAGAAAACCGGAAAACAAAAACGTATTTTACTCAAAGACCAAACCACTTCTTGAGAGAGCTGGGCTAAAAGAAGTAGGTCCCCTAGATAGTCATTTTCTAACCTATAAAATACCCTAAAAATGAAATACATATGAACAGATTCTCCTTTTCTGCTTTATTCCTTCCTCTTCCCTTTCTTTTTTCTTTCCTTCCTTCCTTCCCTTTCTTCATGGGTAGCCTTTCTAAAATTTCATGGAATTATGTCTGACCTTGAAATAGGCCCAGATGGAATTAAAAAATAATAGTTATGGCTGATTCATGTTGATGTATGGTAGAAACCAACACAATATTGTAAGGAAATCATTCTTCAATTAAAAAGAAATTTAAAAACAATAGCTAACACTGAGCGCTTATTTTTTATCAAGCAGTATTTTAAGTGCTGTATATGTATTAAATCCTCAAAATGATTCTGTTGAAATGGGCACTAGTATTATTTCCACTTTAAACATGAGGAAACAGTGGCACAAGAAAATGAAGTAACTTTACTGTGATCCCACAGCTATTGTCTGTAAGAACAAAGTCAACATAATTCCCTATTCCTATGATAAGGTTGGGCATAGGTATAATTTCCTATTCTTTTAAAATATTCTGCAAACAAGCTCTGAGAAAACCTTACCTGTCTCAACTAGCTTACTTATATACTATCAACAAGCTCTTCAACACTTCAAGACTCTTGTGACAAATCCAAAGCTATGGTACAAATTCTGCCTAATTACCTGCAATGCAAGATTTGCTTTGAAATCATCCAACCTTTTCCCTAAAACCCATGAGTATCCTCTTCCCTTGAATTGTGAGTAGATCTAACCAGTCAGTCTCAAAGGAAATCAACCTTGAATATTCACTGGAAGGACTGATGCTGAAGCTGAAGCTCCAGTACTCTGGCCACCTGATGCAAAGAGCCAACTTATTGGATAAGACCCTGATGCTAGGAAAGATTGAGACCAGGAAGAGAAGGGAGTGACAGAGGATGACATGGTTGGATAGCATTACTGAGTCAATGGACATGAGTTTGAGCAAACTCTGGGAGATAGTAGAGGACAGAGGAGCCTGGCATACTACAGTTTATGGGGTCACAAAGAGTTGGCCATGACTTAGCGCCTGAACAACAATGACAGTGCTCCTCTGATCTTTTCTCTTCTTCTGAGTCATACTAGGACTTTGTCAAGGTGGTTGATGTTTTCCCTTATTGCAGTAACTTAATAAACTTAGTTTTGCTTGATTAATAGGGTTTTTTTCAGGTCTATATTTGAGAAGTTGGCAACTTACATCTGTCTAATAATTAACAGGAATTAGAAGACTGTATTTTGTTATAAACATAGCAAATAACCTGTTGTTCTCTAATTCTTCTCAATCCAGAGATATTAGGATAGCAGAATAAGGAAACTGATTATGAAGTTTCAGTAACTACTTAAAAAAAATTTCTGACATTTCCTTGATGTGGGAATACAAAAACTAAAGTATTTATGCTTGTGCGATTCTTAAAAACAGAAATCTTTACAAAAGTTCTCTACAAATAAAAGAAATCTCTGAGTAGTTTCCCTAATTCACATCAAATACAAATTGTGAGATTTAATCAGACTAAATTAATTAATTTTAAAACTTGGGAGGTAGGAGGGGGGTTCAGGATTGAACTCATGTACACCCGTGGTGGATTCATGTCAATGTATGGCAAAACCAATACAGTATTGTAAAAATAAATAAATAAAAACGTGTCTGTATACTACAAACATATTTATTGTAAAAAGTATATGTTTTATGCTGAAATTTTACTCCATCAGGAGACCAAAATTGGCAATTTAAACAATGAAAATAACGCACAAAAACTAAAAACAAAAAAGCACCTAGTTATCTCAAAATGATGCAGCCTTCTTCCTGTTAAAGGAGACGTCATATAGTAACTATTTCAGGTGTGAACACACAATGCGCAAGGAGGTCCCATTTCTTTGGAAATAGCTGTAAATATATTCATAGGCGTAAAACAATCATCTGTGTCTAGTCATGCATGCCGTCTGCTCCCGGGGCTGTCACTGCTGTCGATCTGAAGTTGAGAGGTAATGGCCTCATGATTCAGGGAAACTGCTGAAGTGTGTACTCAGGCTTCAGATGAAGAGATGGGTTCATTTATCATCATAATAAGCTATTACCATCGAGAGGTCACAACTCATTGAAGGACAGTCGGTCTAATTGGCTCAATTCCGTCAGTGTTCGACGTGCCTCAAGGAGATAAGCACTCTTTCCCAGGTAATTTTCAATCACCCAACAAACGACCTGCTTAATAATTCATCACATTTCAGATCAGGGTCTTATCACATAGCTCCTTTTTCCATGTGGCAAATGTTGAATTTTAACTACTTGGAATCTCAGACCCGAGTCATAGAGGGAGAACTTCAGAAAAAATAAGGTGAGAGGGTGTCCACTCAACTACTACTGTTGGAAGTCATGGGAAGACCACGGTCCTAGAAATGTAAGCTTTGTGCTTCCCCAGTAGGCCCTGCTGATATTAACAGAATTTGCTGAAACTATCTGGAAAGATAAGAGTGTTATTGGAATCCTTGTGATTAATTAAGCATGACAACCAACTTTTAGTTTATAGAACTGAGGCACATATTAAATGATCTCATCAAAACAATAATCTTCACAATGAAGTCTAGACTAGAAAATTAATAGTTTATAATAGAGTAAAACAAAAATATTGTTCTACATGAAATATCTTTTTAAAACTTATTTTTAAGTGGAGGATAACTGCTTCACAATGTTGGGTTGGTTTTTGCCATATACTTAGAATAACTTATTTTATGACTTTAACAATATTATGTTCTTGAATGGGGCAGCAGTCTCTGAGAAAAGTTCACCTCCAATCAAATGCTGTCTATGACTTTAAACAGCTAGGCGACCTTATAATTACATGCAGATTCTTTTTTTCCACTATTTTTTTTCACACAAATGGTGGTCATATACACTGTTCTATTTCTAGGTTTAACTACTTAACCATATACCTCAGATCATTCCACATTATTATAGTGTTTGTGTGTATGTACTAAAATGCATTTAATCAGTCTATTAGTAACAATTTTGTGTTTATCACAAACACTTGTGAATGAATAACTTTGCATTTCATACTTTATATCTCCCTATAGGAAAAATTTCCAGAAGAGAAATATATGAACACATGTACATTTGTAACTTTGGTAAAATTTCTAAGTTAGTTTTTTAGATTGCATTAATACATATCCCCACTATCAATATTATAAGGATCTTTGTCCTTTTAAAATCTCAGTAATAGCGTACTATCCAGGCTTTCCTGGTGGCTTAACAGTCAAGGATCTGCCTGCCAATGCAGGAGACACACAGGTTCATTCCCTGGTTGGGAAAGATGCCACGAAGCAGCTTAGCCCCCACACACCTCAATTGTTAAGCCTGTGCTCTAGAGCCTGGGAATTTCAACTACTGAAGCCGCATGCCCTAGAGTCTATTCGCTGCAACAAGAGAAGCCAAGGCAATGAGGAGCCCGCACACTGCAACTAGGGAGTAGCCGCTGCTTGCCATAATTAGAGGAAGCCTGTGCAGCAATTAGGACCCAGCACAGTCAAAAATAAATAAATAATTCTTAAAATAGCATGCTATCCATTTTACCATTTTTGTGTCTCTTCTAAGGTAAATGACAGTTTCTCAGTATAGTTGTATTATGAGTCAGGTTGTACATTGTTTTTTATACCTAAGAGCTATTTGTATTCCATTTCTATGAACTGTTCATTCATATGTGTTGCCCATTTCTTTGTTCAACTGTTGGTCTTTGTTATCAACTTCTATACTTTCTTTAGCTATGAGATTAGGCTTTTGTTTGCAACAAATTAAAACAAAATGAAAATCTTTGAATTTTTTAAATAATTGATATTTTACTTGATTTGTTTACTAAGGATATCACAACAAAACCATAACCTACATGTCTCAGAAAACAGAAATTCATTGTCTCACAGCTCTAAAGGATACAAGTCCAAAACCAAAGGAGCAGAGTTGGCTCCTCCTGAAGGTTGTGGGAAAAG
This sequence comes from Aepyceros melampus, assembly GCA_006408695.1. Taxonomy (NCBI): domain Eukaryota; kingdom Metazoa; phylum Chordata; class Mammalia; order Artiodactyla; family Bovidae; genus Aepyceros; species Aepyceros melampus. Next base: position 353,344 of record SJXQ01002833.1, on the reverse strand, counting down.
GATCTGTTTCAGATCTCTCTCTTTGGCTTGCAAATGGCTATCCTCATGTTCACATGGCATTCTCCTTGTATGAGTATCTGTCTCCAAGCTTTCCTTTTTTATAAGGATATAAATTATATTGGGGCTTCCCTGGTGACTGAGTCGTAAAGAATCTGCTTGCCAATACAGGGGCATGGGTTTGATCCCTGAGTCAGGAAGATCCCCTGGAGAAGGAAACGACAACCCATTCCAGGGGGAAATCCCATGGACAGAGGAGCCTGGGGGGCTGCAGTCCATGGGGCTGCAAAAGAGTAGTACACGACTTAGCACCTAAACAACAGTTGTATTGAGTTTGGGTCTACTTTAATGCCCTTATTTTAACTTGCTACCCTATAACCACAAGGTATTGATGCTGCTTATAATACCGATAAAATTTACTTCCCTGATGAGTTATTGATGGGCAGAAATCTTAAATCCCTTTAAATACTTCTGTAAGGCAGAAATAGTTACTTATCACATCATTTGCTTAGAAAGATGTGACACGATGCTCATTTGCTTTATTTTGGTATCTTCAAGGTAAAGTACAAAACACTCTGCAGACTTCTCCAAAAGCTAGATAACTGACTTAATTTTTTCACATTTTCACAAACTGCTGTTTAAGAGTCACATAATTGACTTACTTTCAAAGTTAACTCTCTGTGATTGTCCGTTTTTATTTTTAATGCTATCTTGTCTTTACCACCACCAGATGCTCAATCAGATAGAAATAATAAGCAAGGGACAAAGTGTTCTCTAACAAATGTGCTTTATTGATATAAAGATTTACCTCTCCTATAAACTGCTGCACCATACAACTACAGAAGTTCTCAAAGCAACTGGCATTTATTGAACAGCTTCTATGTGTTAAAGGCATTTTTGAGGGCTTTGCAGAACTCTGAGGAGGTGCTAGAACTCTCAGTTTGCAGATATTGAAAGTAAGTATCAACTGAATAATGGGATGTGTTCAAGATTACAGAAATCATAAGGAAGAGATGCAGCATTTGAATCAGATCTGTGAAAAGCATAAGGATCAAAACACTGAAATAGCTGACCAGAGTTTCCCTTGCATAAATAATAGCTTGGAGTCAAGAGTAGAATGGTGGGGAAGGATGGGACACAGATATGCATAGAAAATTAAAGGAAGAAATAAAGTATTCCTTTGCATGCATGCTAAGTGCTTCAGTCATGTCCAACTCTTTGTGACTTTATGGACTGTAACCCACCAGGCTCCTCTGTCCATGGAATTCTCCAGGCAAGAAGACTGGAGTGGGTTGCCATGCCCTCCTCCAGCTGATCTTCCCAACTCTGGGATTGAACCCAAGTCTCTTATGTTTCCTGCATTGGCAGGCAGGTTCTTTACCACTAGCACCACCTGGGACGCCCAATATATTCCTTTGCTAGTCCATAATCAAGATGTCAGTTGGACTGGTCTTCTCAGAGGACTATGAGAGAAGGAGCTGCTCCAGGCCTCTCTCCTTGGCTTACAGAAGGCCCTCTTCCTTTATACCTATCTGTGTCCCATCCATTCCCACCATCTTGTGCTTCTTCCACTACTATCAACAATTAAACACTATATATACACTGGATTAAATACAAAAACTCAGTACATAAAACACTCTTTGGCCATGATAGGCTCAGAGGTTAAAGCGTCTGCCTGCAATGTGGGAGACCCAGATGTGATCCCTGGGTTGGGAAGATCCTCTGGAGAAGGAAATGGCAACCCACTCCAGTATTCTTGCCTGGAGAATCCCATGGAGGGAGGAGCCTGGTAGGCTACAGTCCACGGGGTTGCAAAGAGTCGGACACGACTGAGCTACTTCACTTTCACTTTTCACTTTTCACTTTCTCAATGCACTTTACCTTGAAACAACACCCAGGCAACAACCTTGACAGCTGTTAAGCCTCAGTTCATCTGGTTCTTTTTTTTTCTCTCAGGGATCAAAGTTCTACAATATCTGATGTAAAGTGTCTAAAAACTTGTTTCACATTGTTTCTCAAATTATCTTGTTGTCTAAGTAAGATTTGTTCAATCTTGGCCAGAAGTAAAAATTCCACGCTTTATAGTATGATTTTTGAAACCTGTAGCCTTTGTTTCAACTAGAGTTTATTTTTATGTATAATATGAGGTAGGAATGCAGGTATGGTCATTTTTTTTCTTTTTAGATACTCAATAGACCATATAGTAAATGCTATTGGTCCATTCTCTTATCTTTGATCTGCAATTTCTATTTTCTTAATAATCAAGTATCCATATATGCATGGGATATTTCTGGGCTATTTTTTCAACTCCAATGATCATTTCTAATCTTTGTTCATACCAATAGCACTTTGTCTCAATCATTATTTCTTTTTTTAAAATGAGTCCTAAGTCTTTTTATCAGGTAAGTTTTGATTAAAACCCCATCTCTTTCTTTCTTTAGGATTTCCTTTTATTATTTGAAAAGCTCTTTGCTTTTCTATATAGATTCTATCCTTAGTATTTTGTTACTTCTTGCCATTGTAAAGGACTTATCTTTAAATTTTTATTTATTTTTAGCTGCACTGGGTCTTCCTCACTGTGAGCGGGCCTTCTCCACTTGCAGAAAGCAGGGGCTTCTTTGTGGTTGTGGTGCTCAGGCTTCTCGCTGTTGTGGCTTGTCTTGCTGTGTAGCACTGGGCTCTAGGGTAACCAGCTTTAGTAGTTGCTGCACGTGGACTCAATAGTTGTGATTCAGGGGCTTAGTTGCCCTGCAGAATGTGGGATCTTCCTGGACAGGGGATGAAACCAGTGTCCCCTACATTGTGAGATGGATCCTTAACCACTGGACTACCAGGAAAGCCCAGGACTTATTTTTAAAGTATTGTCTTAATTGGTTTTTGCTGATGTAAAGAAACACAGTTGACTTGTAAAATGAAATATTTCCTGACATACCAGTGGGCAAGAAATGTCACAGTCATCAGTGATTTTGGGCCTCCAAATGTGAATGAGGGCTCCCCAAAAGGGAATATAATACCTGTGACCCAGCAAATGCTGCCACCCCTGCAATGATTGCAAAGGAGCTCAGAGGAATGCAAGAAGCAACTATCCTCTGCCTTGCCTCATGGTGAACAAGGAATTAAGGATGTAAACAATCAAGAAACAGGAAGTGGTCCCAGATACCTGCAGTACATATGAAAGGAAAGAATTCAGTGAGCCCAGAGGCTTGCAAATTCCCATAGAAGAATGCTAAGTTCCTTAGCTAATATCTGGTTTTCTTTATTTAACAATAATCTTTGATGTTCAGACTGCCTGCCCTCTTTGTTGCAAAGTTGTATATAGCCTGACTCCCTCTCTCTGGCCTTCTACAGCAGTTTAAGAGGTGGCAAGAACACACAGGAGAACTCTACAAAAAAGGTCTTAATGACCTGCTGCTGCTGCTAAGTCACTTCAGTCGTGTCTGACTCTGTGTGACCCCATAGACAGCAGCCCACCAGGCTCCCCCATCCCTGGGATTCTCTAGGCAAGAATCCTGGAGTGGGTTGCCATTTCCTTCTCCAATGCATGAAAGTGAAAAGTCAAAGTGAAGTCACTCAGTCGTGTCCGACTCTTCGCGACCCCATGGACTATAGCCTACCAGGCTCCTCCGTCCATGGGATTTTCCAGGCAAGAGTACTGGAGTGGGGTGCCATTGCCTTTTCCGTCTTAATGACCTGGATAACCACAATGGTGTGGTCACTCACCAACAGACAGACATCCTGGAGTGTGAAGTCAAGTGGGCCATAGGAAATGAAGGGCCTAAGCTACTCCATCTTGTAAAAGAATTCCATCCTGCAAGGTTCCGGGCAAAAGAACTTTGGATGTTACCCAACCTGAGCCCACTGCCCATAGCCAATCAATCCTCAGATTACCTAACCTAGCCCCACAGTTCATGAGCCAATCGGCCCCTAGGCTAAACCTTCTGACTTTACATCTAGGAGCTTGGAAGTAAAAACCAATCAAGAATCTACACAAAAATCCTATGGATGAAAGTAACCAACCAGTTATCTGTCAACTTGAACACCCCCTTAAGTGACCAGTTGTCCTCCTGCCTGAACACCCCTTTTGTACCCTATTACCTGAATAATTCCCTATAAAAGCAGTGTAGCCCAAAACTCAGGGCTCCCTCCCTGTAGCCACTGCGTCGGTGCTGGTGGGAGCCCCAGCTCGAGCTTGGTAATAAAAACTCTCTTGCTTTTGCATCGGATACCGGCTCCTTGGTGGTCACTGGGAGATTTCACGACTTGGCATAACAGAAACATTACTATGAACAAACCTAGTAGAGGTCATGGAATTCCAGCTGAACTATTTCAAATCCTAAAAGATATGACACTGTTAAAGTGCAGCATTCAATATGCCAGCAAATTTGGAAAACTCAGCAGTGACCAAAGGACTGGGAAAGATCAGTTTTCTTTCCAATCCCAAAGAAGAAAAATGGCAAAGAATGTTCAAACTACTGCACAACTGTGCTCATTTCACATGTTAGCAAGGTAATGTTCAAAATGCTTCAAGCAAGGCTTCAACAGTACGTGAACTGAGAAATTCCAGATGTTCAAGCTGGATTTAGAAAAGGGAGAGGAACCAGAGATCAAATTGCAAACACCCACTAGATCATAGAAAATGCAAGAGAACTCCAGAAAAATATCAACTTATGCTTCACTGACAATGCTAAAGCCTTTGACTGTGTGGATCACAACAAACTGTGGAAAATTCTTCAAGAGATGGGAATACCAAACCACCTTACCTGTCTCCTGAGAAACCTGTATGCAGGTCAAGAAGCAACAGTTTGAATTGGACATGGGACAATGGACTGCTTCAAAATTGCAAAAGGAGTAAGACAAGGCTGTATATTATCACCCTGCTTACTTAATTTATGTGCAAATTACATCATGTGAAATACCAGGCTGGATGAATCACAAGCTGGAATCAAGATTGAAGGAAGATTTGTCAACAACCTCAGATATCCAGATGATTCCACTCTATGACAGAAAATGAAGAGAGACTAAAAAGCCTCTTGATGAAGGTGAAAGAAGAGAGTGGAAAAGCTGGCTTAAAATTCAACATTCAAAAAATGAAGATTGTGGCATCCAGTCCTATCACTTCATGCCAAATAGTTGAGGGAAAAGTGGAAACAGTGTCAGATTTTATTTTCTCGGGCTCCAAAATCACTGTGGATGATGACTGCATCTATGAAATTAAAAGATGCTTGCTCCTTGGAAGAAAAGCTATGACAAACCTAGACAGTGTGTTGAAAAGCAGAGACATCACTTGCCAACAAATGTCTGTAGAGTCAAAACTATGGTTTTTCCAGTAGTCATGCATGGATGTGAGAGTTGGACCACAAATCAGGCTGAGTGCCAAAGAATTGATGCTTTTGAACTGTGGTGCTGGAGAAGACTCAAGAGTCCCTTGGACTGCAAGGAAATCAAACCAGTCAACTCTAAAGGAAATCAACCCTGAATATTCATTGGAAGGACTGATGCTAAAGTTGAAGCTCCAATACTTTTGTCACCTGATACAAAGAGCCAGCTCATTGGAAAAAGACTCTGATGCTGGGAAAGATTAAGGGTAGGAGGAAAATGGGGCAACAGAGGATGAGATGATTGGATGGCATCACCAACTCGATGGACATAAGTTTGAGCTAACTCACAGAGATGGTGAACAGGGAAACCTGGCATGCTGCAGTTCATAGTGTTGCGAAGAGCAGAACATGACTTATCCACTGAACAACAACTGAGATGCTGCCTCCGGGGCTCAAAGTTGTTAACATTCCCACCAAATAAAATAACTCTCTACTTTCTGGTTGTGACTAATTTTTTAGTCAATAGGCTTTTACATATTAACTTTGTATATAGTTCCCTTCTTGATTCACCTATTAATAATTTATCTTCTGAATTCATAATCATATCAAGCAGATAATCATATCATCTATAAATGAAATTTTATTTCTTCCTTTTTAACTTCTGTATCTTTTAACTTCTTTTTCTAAATCTTAATGCACTGTCCAAATCTGCTGCTGCTGCTGCTGCTAAGTCACTTCAGTCTTGTCTGACTCTGTGCGACCCCATAGACGGCAGCCCACCAGGCTAGTACCATGTTAAATAAAAGTGGTCAGAGTGAAAATTGTTTGTGATCTTAAAGCATTCTTTCCACATTTTATAATAAAGTAGATATATTATTCATTTTGTGTAGCTATTCTTCATCAAATGAAGAAGCACCTTTCCAATCTTAGTTTATACATTTTTAAAATCATGAATCATCATTAAATTTTACCTATTTTTTTCTGCATCATTGAAAAATTTCTCTCCTTTATTTGTCAATTACACTATTTTTTTCTATTAAATCAACACTGAACTCCTATGATAAAAGCTAATTTTACCATTTTTATAGATTATGGATTCTGATTACTCATGCTTTGGTTAGGATACTTGCATCAATTTTCATGAGTGAGTTTGAGCAGAAATTTCCTTTTTCATGCCTCCCTGATATTAAGCCACATAAAATTACTTGAGGAGTAGTCCTTATTATTTTGTTCTCTGTAAAGCTGTGTAAGATTGAAAAAAGATTTTAAGGTTCGAAATTTGATTTAACAAATTAAACAGAAATAAATAAAACCATTGTTTTCCTTATGGGAATAATTTTTTGGCTACTGATTCAATTGCTTTAATGTTCATATGATTTTTAACATTTTCCCCCTCAGTCAGTTTTCTGAATTTTTATTATTCTAGAAATTTTACTGTGAGTCCTCATAGTTGGGGTAACTTTGCAGAGTAGACATTATCAGAACTACATGTAATAAATGAGTTCTTATGATTTTTGTTTGTTTTTTTATAAACATTTGCCCCTAACAACATGTTTTGTTTATTCTTTACAACAGATATTCTTCTGGTATTATTCTATTGCCAAATCATTTTTATATGATGTGATTTATGGAATAAAAATTCAGTCACAGTTTGTTTATCTTATTTACCTTTATAGCCATGCCATTCTCCACATATATAATACATTCTTAATTAATCCACTTAATCTGAGACTTAAGTTGGAGGACATTAAGGATGAGGGAGAGAGTCTGACCTTTACTTTGAATAATTCTGAGGAATATAGAGCAAAGAAGTCAGAAATATAAATTATGTTGCTAGAAAGAGCAACTCACGCTTGTTAGTGAGGTTTTAATTTTTTAACTAAGATGGAAATCATCTTTCAATTCTAACTTAAATCTCAACTCAAGTCATTTCTAAGAAATCTAATCAAAACTATTCTATTGTTGTTGTTAAAAATGTAGCATTGATCACAAAATATTTGTGAAGTTCCTTCATTTGACAAGAACTACCCTGTCATATAAATTTCAAATATCAATCTCCTTCAAATCCACAGCTTTAATTAGGGATGTTAGAGGCAGAACTGTAAGTCAAGCAAGCACAGCAAAGAAATACCAGAGATAACTTTTAAAACCAGATGCTATTTTGTCAGCTGTTCATAAGATGCAGCTTATGCTAAACTATAGGTATTCTTGGCAACTACAATAGAATAATTTAAAAGCTCCTCTAAACTAGAAACAGAAAAAGATAAGATAGTATACATGTTGTAGAAAATAAGCATTGTTTTATAAAGACCAAATCACAGAAGATTAATTTAATAGCACTCAGAGACAGATTTGCAAACCTTACTGGTAATGGGGGAATAGTCAATAGGCCAAGTCAGATTCTCAGGGCTCTTTACAAACAGGAAGAGAACTGGTTTTGGAGGCTTCACTATCTATTTCAGATCACTAGGGTAACCGAAAAGAAATAACTATTTCAATGTTCCAATAGCACTTAGTTTACTAAAGCAGTAAATTATTCCAACTCTGAAATACCCAAACTGTTTCTCAATAGTTGTGGCCTGTAGCAAGTCAGCAGGACTCTGTGGTCTAGCACTTTACATTCATGCCTGGTTCCATGCTTACACGAATGCCCTAAAACCAAGCATTAACCTCTGTCAAGTATTTGGAGAAAATAAGATGCTGCCACGTAGAGCCCCATGGGTGCCTGACTTAATTTTCTTTGAATGTCTACAATGGAAGGGGCAGGGAATTAACACTCGACTGTGAACACTGTGCTGAACGCTCACACATATATGGGAAAAAAACATTTTCCAGGTTGCTGTTGAGGGATTAATTCGTAGTTGAGATTGTAACCCAGTGGGGCTCTATGGAACCTTCTCAAGACAGAGTCCTTCCCGATGTCATCTGCTGGTCTTTTATTCCTAGAAAACCTGTAGTCTCCCAGGCCTCCCGAGTCACAAAAGCCTGGCTCAAGAATTAATAATAACGTCCAGAACAACAACAAAAAAAGAATTAATGCTTGAAGGAATTGAACATGTAGTGACAAAAACAGCAGTTGGTCCAGGAGAACTGGTAAGAATTTAAACAATAAACCTTACATATGACAGCCATAGAATATTTAGTTCCTCCTTAAAGCACCTAGATAACAGTAAACTAATGCACATTCCCTGAGTTGTTTTATAGATGCTAAAACCTCCATCAGATCGAAGAAGCTAACTACTTGATGACCATGAGCACAGAGCCGCCTACTGAAACCTGAGGACTGATAATGTTAACCCCTGTAACACTGCCCTGTTATCTCACCATCAACCAATCAGAGAACTGGGCACAAGCTGATCACATACCATGTGACATATCCCCCCACCCCCGTTACCCCCATCACTTTGCCTCTAAAAGTGCTTTGAGGAGTTTGGGTCTTTTGAGCATCGTGGGCTGCCTCACTCTCTTTGCTTTTCAGCCTGAAACTCCGATGTTTCAGCTTGTTTGGCCTCACTGTGGGTTCAGCACACAAACTTGCCATAGACAACAAGATTATGAAAATTTTTTAAATGACTAGTATAAAAATATGCTCACGTTTCCAGGCCTCATCTACTATCTACATTCACAACTATATCCACCTATGTATTCCTCATTATTCCAAAGAGGGACTGTAGTCAATAAAAATGTTTCTTAATATGAAAAGTATTCCTTTGCTAAACTGGCTAGTGCTCTTGAATTTAATTATGACCAGGCAGGTTTCTATGTTAGCAAATTGTATCTCAAGTGAGAGCAGTTTTATTATTTGGGGTTAGGTTACCAAAACACAGGAAGACTGGCATGTGGCACCTTCATTAAAATAAAATATGTACAACATATCTCCCATCTGTTATAAGTGAATTTATCACCGAGGAACTTAGAAAATGTTTGAAAATTGGTTATACAAATATTTAGGAAAAGCTGATAGCATCTCATAAATACTTTTTTCAACTTAGAAATTAATACTAAAAAGGCAAAGGAAGGATTATATATCCAGAACTTCCTGGTCATGGGTGCAATCAAATTCAGTATCTAAGCAGAGAGACTAGTTTCTTGAGATACTATTTCTGTCAGATTTTGGCAATGGCTCTGATTCCAACAGCAATTACTGGGAAAGAATTTAGCCTCAACTATTTAGAAAAGTGACTTTACTAGATTTACAAATAAGGCCCTACAATTTTCCATTTCCTTAGCAAGATATTATATCAACCAAGCTAAGCATGTCATCATGACTGTAATTTACGTGATGTGACATGACAGTTAAGATGTACTGTGGTAATTTGTGAGAGCTTGCAGTATTATTGTAGTATCAAAAATTTATATGGTTCAGTTATTAAAGCAAATTGTTTCATTCATGCTGAGATGTCTGACAGTTAACCACCGAGGGCTTCCACATTACATTAAAAAATGTCTTCCATATTCAATTTGCACACCCTGTTACCAGTATTTTGTTCACTGAATGGAAACTGAAGCACAGGCAAACACAGCTTTTTGATGTGAACGCGATCTGTGCAGGATATGAAGTACTTCATTGTGGGTGGTTACAAGGAGCAGTCCAGACAGGATAAGGAAAGTTATCTTTGGGAACCAACACTACGAACAGGATGTCCAAATGCTTTGCTCTGATGCTATTTCATGTCCCATTTGCTTGCCTTCCATCAGTTTGATTTTCAGCCAACAGAAAGAAAAAGCATATGGGCAAAGAAGAAATGATGGAAAATATGGCAAATATTCTATTTTTAAAAAGCTACCTATAAGTAAACTTCACTGTGGTAAGAAAAGTAAGGCCTCTGAAACTCATCCAATTTTGATCCATGGTTCTTCTCTAAATTCCTCAGAGCAGTTGGAAAAAAGGCAGCTTCTGGTTTTTTTGTTTGTTTTGTTTTTGGCAATTTGTTTTTGGCTATAGACATTCGAGTCCTATGTGCTATTTTATTCTTGTCAGTTATTCAGGAATTCCTAAATAGAAAAGGATAGAATGACCTCTTGTTGGAAAGGGCTTTGAAGTAACAGTTTAATTAGATTTGTATTACAGCTGGAAATTTTATGCAACATAGTCTCTTTAAAAATACATATTCATTGAAAAATGTGTTTTACTCATTTACACATTTTTCATAATGGTATTTAGAGGCCTGTAAAAATAAGAAACAGGCCAAAAGTTAAAATGTTTTCAATCAGATAAAACCACTAGTTTCCATTCATATGAACTAGCAAGATTTTCTGTCTTAATGCTTACACACCACTAATTATTAAAATATTTTTATTTAATCATGAAGATTTTTTCCAAAGTAAGCTATATTCTTATAGTTGAAAACTAGTCTTAAATAGCATCAATTTGCTAAAGGATTTTTCTGGGACTGTCACATTTCTGGTGTGATCAGGTCATTTAATTATGAGCTGACAAGGTATTAAGTTCCATAGATCAAGCAAGTATTCTCATTTAGAATTTCAATATCAAATTTTGTTTCCAACGAATTGTTAAGCAAAATAAAATAAAATGATAAAAGCCAAGGAACCTATCCAATTAGAATTAATGCACAACAGAGGGGAAGAAAGAAGCACCTTCATCTCTGAAAGTGCTACATTTGTTTATCTGCATGTGTGTATTTATGTGTGTGTCAGTGGGCTTGAAAACAAACATGTGCTTTCAATCTGGCTCTTCTTTTATGATAGTTCTCTTCCTGAGCTCCAGGAAATATGGTGTTTATTATAAGTTTCATGGCAAGTATTAAATTAGTTATGTAATAAATTTCATTTCCAATTAACATTCCGACAAGGTAGAGAAAGTAGCTCTCTTGAATACCAGTTTTGAAATGAAATAGAAACAGATGAGAAAGACTTCAGTAAGTATTCCACCACAGACAATTCTAGAAAAACAGCTATTTCAAGTAAACATGACATCGTTTCTTCCAATATCTACAATCTGTTTTGCAGAAAAACAAACAAAAAAACAATCTAAAGGCTTCATTGCTTTACTTGTCCTTTCAAAATGTTAACACAGGATAGCAACTATACAGAATTGTGATGTGGGGATGCAACCACCCACGGGGCAGGGTGGAAAATTCAACTTAATCTGATTTATTTGGTTCCACCAATCCAATCAGTATATATTTGATCTCATCTTCCACTTCCCTGGTGGCTCAGAGGTTAAAGCGTCTGCCTCCAATGCAGGTCTGCCTCCAATGCAGGAGACCTGGGTTTGATCCCTGGGTCAGGAAGATCCCCTGGAGAAGGAAATGGCAACCCACTCCAGTATTCTTGCTTGGAGAATCTCATGGACTGAGGAGACTGGTGGGCTGCAGTCCATGGGGTCACAAAGAGTTGGACATGACTGAGTGACTTTACTTACTTACTTACTCCTTTAAAGAAAGACTATATAAAACCCATTCTCCTATTGATCAATTGAAGCAATGTAGCAAGAAGCAAGCACTGCATGGACTCACCTTGTTTCCCAGGTAAGGCGCTGGCGCACTCCAGTAGTAGCTCTGGGGCAGGGCTCGGCGGGCCTCCACGCTGCTGATGCTGATCTGCTGAGGTGGGTCTAAGTCATCCAGGTGGGGGGTCACTCGAATATGGCCAGAAATGTCAGTCAGATACCAGCCACTCATGTCTTTTATCTTAAAGAAAACACACAATCATTGTCACTTAGGAAAAGAACCCAGACACTTCTCTATTTCTATAGTGTTCATATTTTGAAAATTAAAAACACAAAAACTATGAATGTTTAGGAAAATATAAAAGTTGTATATACCATTAAATGTCTCATATGTTCTCACCATTATTTTTTTTCTTGATGTTTCTAGGAGTTTGGATGATATTATAGTGTAATCTGTTTTTATTAATCCAGCCAGGACATGGATTTTTAAAAATTATGATTTCAAATACTACTTTCTTAAAAAGTCATTTAAAATCACACATAATTTTGTACGACTGAGCGACTTCACTTCACTTCACTTCCTTTTCATATATTTAAATTTCAACTTGAGGCTCCAGGATAGTTGAAAACAACAGCTCCCAATACTGTTCCTATTCCTTCCCATGGGGTCAGAAGTGCTATAAGAACTCCTAGTCTTGAAAGTGAGGTACTCAGTCGTGTCCGACTATTTGCAACCCCATGGACTGTAACCTATCAGGCTCCTCCGTCCATGGGATTTTCCAGGCAAGAGAGCTGGAGTGGATTACCATTTCCTTCTCCAGGGGATCTTCCCAACCCAAGAATCGAACTCGGGTCTCCTGCATTGCGGGCAGACGCTTTATACCATCTGAGCCAGCACAGCTTAGGCAACAATTTTTTCAAAAGGTATTATATATACATTTGAAAAGAAGAGGAGGAAAAGAGATAAGATGTGAAAGGTAGATTTTCATTTACTAGCTCCTTCCTTTTCATATATTTAAATTTCAACTTGAGGCTCCAGGATAGTTGAAAACACCAGCTCCCAATACTGTTCCTATTCCTTCCCATGGGGTCAGAAGTGCTATAAGAACTCCTAGCCTTGATTCTTTGCCCAGAAAAGGAAGGAACATTTAAGAAGGAATTAGGGAAAGATGACTTGCTTTGACATGTTTATTCTCCAGCTATGTGTGGCACACAGCTACAATTCTAAATTTAAACCATCCTACCTAGTCAGGACATAACACTGGATACAGAGGTTTGCGGCTACCAGGGACCCACTAGTCATGTGTGAGCTGCTTGGTGGTGTGGGTAATGGGTAGCAGAATGGTAATGGTGATCACATATGGATGAAACATTTTTAAAATTTCTTCATGTAGAGGTCATTTGATTCTGCATCTTCTAAAGCTGTGGAACTGCTGGGACTGACTTTGTCAAAAGAGAGAGATTCAGTGAAAGTTTATTGGACAGAAAGGCAGCAAGATACATGCTACTACTCTTCCCTTTCCAACATCATTCATCAGACCTCCTAGGACAGCCCAGTGAGATTCAGAGAAAGTTCTTTCCAGAAAAACTCCTGAAATGCAAATATCAGTGAACCTAGTTTCTGAAGTACAAGGCTGAATGCTACTTCTGCTCCTCTGCTAATCATAGAACTTTTGTACATTAATGGAACAGTCTAGAGGGTGAAGTTAGACTAGCTGTTCATTTGCCGTGGTTCTACAAAATCTGTTCCACAAGCAATGCTTGATAAAGTACGCACAGGTTCATTTAGGTACGAAGAGTACAATCAGAAACTACTCATAATATTTCAGACTTAAAAGCAACACAAGCAGAGAAAATTTTCATAGCTGTATTAAGGATTAGTTAGCTGATTAAAGCTGAAAGGCAGTAGTGTTTGGAATTTAGTTTTATTAAAACAGTGATCTTTGTAAAGTCCAACTCTAATCACAACACCCCCTGCTACAATTCTTCAGTTACTTACTCTCCAAGGATAAGAGCTCAACTTCTTAGTAAACTCAACCATGTATATCTAGTTTCTCATTCCCTCTGTAGGTTTCTCCTCCTTTCTCCAGCCTGTTTCCTTGTATTTTGTACTACTAAGTGCTGCCACACAAACTATTTGAAATTCCCTGAAGGTCCTCCTTCATAAGGAGGCAAACTGCTGTCTGTGAAGGGATGAAAAATGAATGAGTGTATGATAGGCAAAGGAGGTAGGAGGGAAACATGTTTATGTTTATGGTAGAGGAAGAATATCTCAGGGCTTCCCTGGTGGTTCAGTGGTAAAGAATCTGCCTGCAATGGAGGAGACCTAGGTTTAATCCCTGGTTGGAAAGATCCTCTGGAGAATGAAATGGCAGCCCACTCCACTATTCTTCCCATGGACAGAGGACCCTGGCAGGCAACAGTCCATGGAGTAACAAAAGTTGGACTAAACCATCATCACCACCACCACTAAACATGTAATAACTTGAACTTTTTCAAATCAATTAAGAATGAAGATATTATTCAAATTCAGTTTCTCCTTTTAACAAAGAAAGAGCTATGGTAACAACAAATCACAACTAAAGACTGGTGGGTAATAGGTATTATGTACATAGCTGTTAAAGGAGTTTCTCTTAAAGTGTACACCAAAACTACTGGGGAATGCAATTCATAATCCTTCCTATGTATTATTAATGTATTCCTATGTATTAATACAATCAGATGTATTCTCTGTTGAACTGTCTGCCCTTGAGCAAAAGCAGCATTAATTCCATCATTGCCTCACATACTAATCATGGACACTGAAAAGGCTAGTGTTGACTTATTATAAGAGGTTCCAGTTTACACACTGGTACAAAACCTTAAAGGCTTTGGTCAAAGAGACACAGCTAGTATTTGAAAGAAAATTCCATCACTTCTCCAAGATAAGTTTAAGTAGAAACTCACTACAAGAAAAAAAAAGTTAATTTCTTACAGAAGGACAATAGCAAGAAGCCCCGTGGAGCAGCACACAGAATTCAAAGACTATTTATTGCTTACGTTGCCATAGGTCCAGTAGGAGCTTTGACATCTGTTTGAAACTCCTGAACAGAAGCACTCATCACAACCTTTATGATTATCCTCTTGCAAATTGAAGAATCCAAATTTGCAGCGACTACAGTCTCCTCCTTCAACATTTTCCTATAAACAGAGAAGGAGGTTATTAACACAGGTGCCCTTCAACTTCATTGTCCCTATTTCTGCTTAAGAAAAATATAAGCTATCTATTCTTCATGTTACCTCTCAACTTTATTTAATGTATAATCATATTTTTTAAAATCTCAAAAACTTCTTATGACTATATGCTGTTCTAACCACACTAAAATAGGAAATAATGCTTGATTATTATCAAACAGTACTCTAATCTACTTCACTAAGTTACAATTTGCTCTTCATCTTTGTCCAGAGAGGAGTAACTGTCATGATAAATCCAGCTATAACTTAGACATTTGGTTCAGTGTTTAACCATTCTGTGTTGTTGAACTGCTTCCTCTAAGCACACATGATACATGATAAAATAAAAGATATTAAGCTGATACATAGATGTAGAATAGAACATTGATATTATATAGATGGTAAAATATTTTTCACACCACATAGGAAAAATACAAATCCTTGAAGCAAGCCTAAGAATGAGAAAGGTAGAGAAACTGGGAAAATAGTCACATTATTTCCATAATGAGATACAGTAGGAAAGAAAGAAAGTTTTCCCTAGTTAATTTTCACAGTGTTTCCTTAACACTGGTATAGTCAGTTAATCATAGAGTACCACCATGGGGAAAAAATTCTTCTCATTTGGTGACTGCTCTCTAGATTGGCTTCATTAATCCTAGATCCAGTATACTGAAATATTATTTGTTTATACACGGAACTCAAGCTGGAGAAAGCTGACTACATGACGAAAGACTGGGAAGGCTATAATCTCTCAGTTAAAGAATGGTTAATCTTGACTAATGTCTTCTATATGAAAGTTCCCTGCTTTTCAGGAGATAGAGTCATAGTAGTCCCCATGTATGAATTTGCCCCACATTTTCCCTCTTCCTTGAATTCTCTTATTACTTCAATTTTGAAATTTTCCTTTTCCTTAGAAAACTAACTTCTTCCTCAAATGTGTTCCCATAGTCTTCTGTCATTCTTCTATAATAGCCACAGAAAAGACCTGCTGTATCTTCTAAGATCATTCACTCCAGCCATACCATAATCTATTCAGACGTGGAACCCTGTCTTACCTGCCTTTGTTACACCCCAAAGTGGAAGTGTTTCTGGTACAACACTGAATACTAGCTTAATAAAACTTTATTAAGTTTAAATAAATCTCTTGGTGAAGGGCTGTGCACCTAATAGATGTTTCAAAAAAACATGTTTGAATAAAGACTGGGCAGAAGATAGGGCAATAAAAATGTGAGAATATAGGGGGAAAGATAAAAGAAGAAAAACAGCATGAAAAATAGAGAAATTTATAAAAATAAACAAACAAAAATATTCTGATATCCAAGAGAATAATATATTTGAATTAAGTTTGGGGCTTGATTGTTATGTGTTCCTTACCATCTCAACCATTTCTACACTGCCAGGAGCCTAAACAAAAGAGTATCTCTAGACATGTTTTACATGTCAAACTTTAGCCTCCCAATATGCACACAAATTTAACTTTTGCACTGATATTCCTGCTAGTATTATTGCTATTTCTAAGGTAAATTTCAGATATTTTGAGTTGATAGATGTCAACAAAACTAATCAAACTAATTTCAGACCTAAATGGCAAATATATTCCCAAAATCCTGAACCTGAGAGCATCTTCAGAAGAGGACAAAGGCAGGAAAGATGAAACATATCAATAATAATGTTAGCTTATCCCGTTGAGAACACAGTACAGCTGTTCTGTACACTGTGTTCCTATGTGCTTGGTCTAATTTAATTTCATTTACTCTAATTAGAAAGCTTGTAATATCACTTTTCTGAGATTCATACTAAGCCTAACAATTAGAAACTTTCAGACATTAGTTACATTTTTCTTAGTTACATTTTAGCCTAGCAATATGACCTTGAAAAGTAATGATTAAATAATTGTAATATTCAATTTAATAAACCAAAGCATCACATTATGGTAGAAATTCTAGGTACTATAAAGATGAGTGAGTCAAGATGTCTGTTTTTAAAAGCCAACATCTAGAGTTGAGTAAAAAGATACATTTACAATCAACATAATACAAAGTAGAACATGAAAAGAAGATATCAGAAATAAATTATAAGAACACAGAGGATAAAGGGCTGGTTTCTGCTATGAAGGCTTGAGGAGGCTTATGACAAGAGTGGAATTTGACCTAAGCTTTCAAGCATGGTTTAAAAATTCATCCCGATGGAGGGGATAGAAGAGAGCCCTCATTAGCAAAAATAATAGCAGTAAGAAATAATTCAAAGCTTAGAAGTTTCACTCAGTGTTTAATCTTTAAAAAACTATGTTGAACATTTCCCTTATGCTAGGATCTTATTTTGGTGCTTCGGTTCCAGGGCCCCTAACTTCACGTAATAAACCTTCAAGAGATCAGATCTTATCCCATAGGAATTGATGAAAGTCATTAAAAGGTATTCAGTAGGAGATAAATCAACATAACTATACTTGAGGTGTTTAATCTGGCAATAGTAAGTAAAGTATCCATAACATGAGACACTAGAACAAAGAAACTTTTCAATATCATAAGTTCAGTTCAGTCACTCAGTCGTGTCCTACTCTTTGCGACCCCATGAATCGCAGCACGCCAGGCCTCCCTGTCCATCATTTCATGGGATCGCAAAGATTTGGACATGACTGAGTGACTGACCTGAACTGAACTGAGTCAAATGTAGAGGAATGTCCCAGTTCTTAGTTTTTCTCCACAGTTAAACCTGTCTTTTTCTTTTCCATCAGGAAGAAAAAGGTGATTTTCAATGAAACTGTAGCAAGGTGGTTTTAAAATTAATTCCACTCAAATAGCAATAAAAAAGTCCATGAAATTATATTTAAAATCCTTTTGTCCAAATAAGGACCATAGAAAAACTACCAGGCTTTCGAGTGCATCTCCTGGAGGGGAATGCCTTTGTTCCTAAGCTCTTTCTACTCCTAGTTAGTTCTGAGGTCTCAGCATCTTTCAAAGTCATGCTTGCATGATTCTTTATGATGTTCATGTTATTCAGTGCTGACTCTTCCAAAGTTGGTGAAGCTTCGCAAAGCAAGGTGAAACCAAAATAAGATGCTGGTACACATTTCAGTCTATTTGCTTTAAAATTTTGTTTTGTTACTGGGAAGAGTTGTAGTTAGGACAGCAGATCCTCCAGAGAGAAGGAACTTTGGAGGAGATCTGACCCAGCCTCTCTCCATGTTCAAGTGCCCTCTATCTCATCTAAGGCAAAAAAGCATCGGATTAAGACTGAACGACTCCTCCTGTGAAATGTATGTGATCACGTCTTATAGCATTAAATGCAGATGGATAAATTCATTCAAGAACATCTCCCAGGCACCTCACAGGTGCCAGGCAGTGGGCTGAGAGAACAGCTCACAGAGGACGTGAACAGGATCACATAGGCCTGGTGGGAATACCAGAAAATAGTTAAATGATCCAAATGTAAAAGTGATCATCACAAAATATGTAGGTACCATGTACTGAGGGGATAGAAATGTCCTTGGGGAGGTCAGGAAAGGCTTTGTAAAAGAGATAACATCTGAGCTATGTTTTAAAGTACAGTGAGGCAAAACAACAATAACAACAATAAAAAAAACCCATAAAGCATTACTATGTTAAGATTCAGCTCTCTGTGGCCCTTCGACATTGTATCTCCTCTGCCTAGAATTCTTTCTCCTTGTCTTCCCGGTGAATTTTCACCCACCCAGGGCACCAAAGTAAGTGAGCAAGCCCACAGCTGAGGAAGTAGTAAGAACTGAGGTCAGACGGATGTGAACCAGGTTGAAAAACTCATGCCCACCCAGAACCTCAGAATGCAACAGTGTTTGGACACAGAGTTTTTGCAGATATAAGTAGTGAAGACGAGGTCATACTAACTTAGCACTGCATGCTCAGTTGTGTCTGACTCTTTGTGACCCTATGGACTGCAGCCCACCAGACTCTGTCCATGGAACTTACCAGGTAAGAATATTGGAGTGGGTTGCCATTTCCTCCTTCATGGGATCTTTCCAACCCAGAAATCAAACCCACATCTCTTGCATCTCTCACATTGGCAAGCGAATTCTTTACCACTGAGCCACTTGGGAAGCCTGTCATACTAGCTTAGTTGTTATTGTTCAGTCATGCCTGACTCTTTGTGATGCCAGGGACTGCATCATGCCAGGCTCCCCTGTCCTTTATTATCTCCCAGAGTTTACTGAAACTCATGTCCGCTGAGTTGGTGATGCCATCCAAGCATCTCATCCTCTGTCGTCCCCTTCTCCTCCCACCTTCAATCTTTCCCAGCACCAGGGTCTTTTCCAGTGAGTCGGCTCTTCGCATCAGGTGGCCAAGTTATTGGAGCTTCAGCTTCAGCATCAGTCTTTCTAACGAATATTCAGGGTTGATTTCCTTTAGGATTGACTGGTTTTTCTCCTTGCTGTCCAAGGGACTGTTAAGAGTCTTTTCCAACACCACAGTTCAAAAGCATCAATTCTTCGGCGCTCAGCCTGCTTCACAGTCCAACTCTCACATCCATACATGACCACAGGAAAAACCATAGCCTTGACTAGACAGATCTTAGTCAGCAAAGTAATGTCTCTGCTTTTGAATATGCTATCTAGGTTGGTCATAACTTTTCTTCCAAGGAGTAAGCGTCTTTTAATTTCATGGCTGCAGTCACCATTGCAGTGATTTTGGAGCCCCCCCAAATAAAGTCTGACATTGTTTCCACTGTTTCCCCATCTATTTCCCATGAAGTGATGGGACCAGATGCCATGATCTTCATTTTCTGAATGCTTTAAGCCAACTTTTTCACTCTCCTCTTTCACTTTCATCAAGAGGCTTTTGAGTTCCTCTTCACTTTCTGCCATAAGGGTGGTGTCATCTGCATATCTGAGGTTGTTGATATTTCTCCCAGCAATCTTGATTCCAGCTTGTGCTTCTTCCAGTCCGGCATTTCTCATGATGTACTCTGCATAGAAGTTAAATAAGCAGGGTGACAATATACAGCCTTGACGTACTCCTTTTCCTATTTGGAACCAGTCTGTTGTTCCATGTCCAGTTCTAACTGTTGCTTCTTGACCTGCATACAGATTTCTCAAGAGGCAACTAGGAGCCAAATAAGCTGATAATTTGATCTGGGACTTCTAGTTTCTAGAACTGCGGGAAAATACATTTCTATTTCCTAAGCCACCCAGTTTGTGGTATTTTGTTATGGTTTCGAGCTGACTAAGATAAGGATCTTCAACTCAGAAAAGCAGAAACCATTCTGGAAGGCCTTATAAAAGGTAGGACTAGTCTGGTATTGGGGCATCCACATTGTTCAGTCTTTCCATGTGGTTCCACTTATTATAAATGTGCTTTCTGTGAAAGCATAAACATGCTGTATTTAGAAAACAAGCATCAACTCTCCTTGTCAAAGGACCTTCCTGATAATTTGCTTTGACATTTATTAATACCTGAGACCACAATTTTCTCCGTTTCTCTGTTATCCTCTCCCATGTCTATAATGGTATGTATATATCCATCTCTATCTCTAAAAGTCAAACCATAGTTTGATTTGTGAAACTAGTGAATTTTAGAAAAATTACTCTTTTTTACCTTATGTATACTTTGAAAAATTCTGATTCACAGAATAAATTAAATGTTAACCTGGTAAATCAGATAAAATATTTGAATAAAGTAAATTTTCCTTTTTTATTTTTGAAAGAAAATTCCTAGAAGGATGTTATTGTTTTCAATTGTGAGAATATTAATGTTGACATAATAATTTCGGTAAGAGAACTTAAATATAAAGAGATAAATTATGTAGTTTAAAATGCGTGAAGTATTATTTAAGCCTTTATAGAAAAGAAAAGGGTTCCCCCCCAAATGCATAAAGCATGCACATACATAGTATTTGGAAGTGGCCATTTTTAACAATTAATATTCTGTTCTGTCATATAGAGTTCCAGGAAGAATACACTAACTATATTACTTCACTAATCTTAGTTTTTGCTTCATTCAGTGAAGGTCAAATTCATTACCTTAATGTTGATTTAATGTAGATGAAAAATTTACAACTAATGAGCACCAAGGATTTTATAGTACCTGTGCTCTACATGAAGCCTTTGGGGAAAGAGTAAGGATGGGGATAGGGAGGTAAGAGAGGCTATCCTGCATTACAAGAGAGTGCACTGTCACTAGAGGGATTATAACTAAATAGAGGGATTACAGTCATGTTCATTCATGTTTCTTTTTTATTTCAAGGAAAAGGAGACCGATTATGAGGCAAATCTTTTATTTATTAAAATTTTACTCAGCATACTTATAAAAATCACCCTGCTTTTTAATATTAGTTTCTTATATGAACATATATTTTTCAGTCCCTTTAAAAAATGTTTAATCAAATTTTTATTTTATCTTTTACTGTTTAGTTGAATCAAAATGCAACAAAAGTTAATACCAAAATATATTTCTGTGCTATTTTTTCCTGCTTAAAATCAGTTTCTCTACCACTGAAGATTGTTTAAAAATTATTTTGGTAAGTTACATACAAATAAATGGATATTTGTCCTTTTAAACACTTTTTTTTCTCATCTTTTGCAGTATATGTGAATGCTGCAATTAAAACAGGTTCTCAATACAGAGACAATATAAAAATCTTTAGGGATTTAGTCTCTAGAGATACACTGTCTAGATTTTCATTTCACCTCAATTCTGTTTCTTCTCAGATAATTGGCATGTATTCAGTTTTCACATCCATAAAATGGGGATATAATTCTGTGTATCTCATAGCTTGTTTGAGGCTTACATGAATTAACAACTGAAAAACACTTATAGTAAAAAATGCTTTATCAATGTTTTCTCTTATCATTTCCTTAAATATAGGCATAGAAGAATTGTCCTTTAACCTATGAATTCTTAACAACTACATTAATGAGTAAATGAGTAAAGGTGATTTAAGGTCACCTTTTCTGCATTTTGAAAGAGTCTCTGTATGATGACATTTGTGGTTCGATGGAAAATTGACGGAGAAGGCAATGGCGCCCCACTCCAGTACTCTTGCCTGGAAAATCCCATGGGCAGAGGAACCTGCTAGGCTGCAGTCCATGGGGTCGCTAAGAGTTGGACACGACTGAGTGACTTCACTTTCACTTTTCACTTTCGTTTATTGGAGAAGGAAATGGCAACCCACTCCAGTGTTCTTGCCTGGAGAATCCCAGGGACGGGGGAGCCTGGTGGGCTGACGTCTCTGGGGTCGCACAGAGTCGGTCACAACTGAAGCGACTTAGCAACAGTAGCAGCAGCAGCAGCATGGAAAATTGAAAGTTTCAGGAAAATTGTTCTAAAAATTAGTCTTGAAATCCTCACCTCTTCCCAATTTTATTCATAGTTGTTTGTTGAACTCTATTCTTTCTCACGTCAGTTTTGGCCATTTAATTTATTTTAGGAAAAAAAATACAGTCAATTTCAATCAGGGTATTAGTGCTTGGGCTGCCATAAGTACTATAAACTGAATGAATTAAACAACAGAATTTTTTTTTCTTTCACAGTTCTGGAAGTTAAGGGTCTGAAGTCAAAATGTAAGCAGTGTTGGTTGCTTCTGAGGATCATAAAGGAAAGATCTGTTCCAGGTCTCTCTCCTTGACTTATAAATGGCTATCTTCTCCCTGTTTTTTTTCACATGGCTGTCCCTCTGTGCCTGTTTCCCTCTCTTCAAGTGGCATTCTATTTATAAGCATACTCTGTATGTCCTTACCTTAACTAATATATCTGCAAAAACTCTATTTCCATATAAGTTTACATTCTGAGATACCAGGGCTTTTCTAAAATATGATTTGGTGGGGGAAAGGGTAAAATTCAACCCACAGTGATTAGTATTTCCAAGTAATTTTTTTGTGTGTTTTAAATAGTATTTTATTCCTAGAAAGTTTTCCTTATTTTTATTTGCATTTATGCTCTAATTCCTTTAATATTTTTGTAAACATTTTCTCATAGGATATTTCAAACATATGCATAAGTAGAGGGAATAGTATAGGGAATCCCTATGTACCTATCAGCCCGTTTCAATGATTTATCAACTCATGGCCAATCTTCTTATGTTTGTACCCTTACTCTTCCCCAGTCATATGCATTTTTTGAAGTAAATCCCAGATATAATGTCATTTAATCTGATAGTGTTTTTTTTTAACATTTCTAAAAAGAAAAACAAGAACTTTAAAAACATAGCCACAATATTTTTTTCTTTTTTTTTTCTTTTACTTTATTTTCCTTTACAATACTATATTGGTTTTGCCATACATCGACATGAATCTGCCATGGGTGTACACGTGTTCCCAATCCTGAACCCCCCTCCCACCTCCCTCCCTATAACATCTCTCTGGGTCATCCCAGTGCACCAGCCCCAAGCATCCTGTATCCTGCATCAAACCTAGACTGGCGATTCGTTTCTTATATGATATTGTACATATTTCAATGCCATTCTCCCAAGTCATCCCACCCTCTCCCTCTTCCACAGAGTCCAAAAGACTGTTCTATACATCTGTGTCTCTTTTGCTGTCTCGCATACTGGGTTATCGATACCATCTTTATAAATTCCATATATATGTGTTAGTATACTGTATTGGTGTTTTTCTTTCTGGCTTACTTCACTCTGTATGTTAAACAAGTATTTGTTGAAGCAATTGGTTATTTGGCCTGTAGAATTCACTAGACTGGAATTTGGTGATTAATATGAACTGAGTCACTTAATATGTTCTTTTGTTGCCTACTAGGCCCTGAAGCCAATAATATATCTAGAGATTGGTTTGAAATTTAGAGATTTAATCATATTTAGTTTGGAATTTTGAGGAGAAATTCTTTATGTGCGATGTCGTGATATTTCCATCCATCAACGTTGTAGAAGATGCTTCCAGTGCTCAGTATCACATTGATTTAACCTACATTTCATTTCAGCCACTGATGCAGTGGAGAGTTCCATGGGAAATCAAACTTATTTACACTGATGGTATTCTTGCTCAGGCACAGTGGATGCCTTTTCTCTCGCCATCAGGACCGTCCCTAAAGCAATGGGAAAGTGAGCAAGAGGTACAAATAGGCTAAACTCTTAATTTTCCTCTCTGAGTGGGAGTTTATTTATGTTTGCTCCTGAGTCATTTTTAAAAACAATTTAAAATCAAATTTATTGAGACATTATTTGCATGGGGGAGTATGCTCACATTTTACCTCTCCAGTTTGATGAGAACCCAAATAACTACTACCTCAGGCAAGATTGAGCACATTTTTATCATCCAGGAAGTTTCCTTTTACATCTTAGGAATCAGTCTGCTCCCCCAAACAGCTATTAATATGACTTCTAAGTCTATATTTTTTCCATTCTAGAAATCCTTATAAATGTTATTTTATAAGGTGTATGTTTTTGAGTCTGCCCTCTTTCATTTAGTATAAAATTTTGATATTCAACCATACTATCTGCAGATAGCTCATTCCCCTTTTATTTTATGAATATATCAAAGTTGGCTGCATATCACTTGGTGACCCATAATCAGGCCTTCACTACCAGATCCTAGTAGTATATCTAAAGGTACTTTTCAAAAGGTCTGTAATTCTCTGCTGCATTTAGCATGGTCGTGCTCTAGCGTTCTTGTGATCTGAGTTATGATTCTCCCACTGGGACTAGTCATAAAGTCCACATTGTGTCTTTTCTCATCAATGATACCTCCAGTATCACAGCATCTGCAGGGAGGCTTGCACCACAGCCTGAAACATTTTTTAATAACATTTATTTTGACATAATTGTAGGTTCACATGTGTAACAGATAATTCAGAGACCCTGTGTTCCTGATATCATTCTTCCTAATGATAACTCCTTGCAAAGTTTTAGTTAAATATCTCAATCATGGTATTGACATTGATTCAGTTAAAATAATAAACATTTCCATCACCTCAAGGATCACTCATGTTGCCCATCCACTTCCCCCTCACTTCCATCTCCTCCCTAAGCCCTAGAAATCACTAACCTAGTCTCCATCTCAACAATTTTGTCATTTCAATAATATACAAATGGAAATATACAGTATGAAACCATTTAAAATAAGCTTTTTTCACTCTCCATAATTCCTTCCCTGGCAATTCATCCAGGTGGTTGTGTGTACCAGTGGTTTGTATTTTTTCATTACTGAGTAGTATTTATGGTATATGCTATACCACCGTTTAACTCTGTTGAAGGATATCTGAATTGTTTCCAATTTGAATATTATGAATAAGGAATCATAAGCATTTATTCACGTTTCATTTTTGTTTTTTTGTGAACTTAAGTTTTCATTTCTTTGGAATAAATGCTTAAGGGTGCAGCTGATGAAGCATACAATAGGTATATACTTGTTTTTTTGAAGAAACTGCTAAAATGCTTTCCAGAGTAACTATATCATTTTATATGTCAGATTGTCCACATTGTTGTCAGCATTTGGTGTTGCCACTATTTTTATTTTAGCCATTCTGATAGTTGTGTAGTGATATTTCATTGTTGTTTAATCTGAAGTTTTGTCATTATTGAATCTGCTAATGATGTTGAGCAGCTTTTCAAGTGCTTATTTGCCATCAGTTTATCCTATTCTATTAAATTTCTAATCATATATTTTGATGAAAGGAGTATTGTTCCAATAGTCTTTGAAATGTTTGAGTATTTTTCTTTCCCTAGTGTACAGTTACCAAATTAAGTAGCTGTAGGTTCCTTCAGGAAAAGACTGGGAAATTCATGACCATTTGTACCTGTCTTGATTTTCAAGGGTCCTTCCTTCTAGGAATTCCCCCTTTCTTTTAATCAATTTTGAGTCAAAAACTAACAAGGGGCCATGACTTTTTATTGGGATAACTATCCTCAGACTTCTGATTATTCTTAAAATCTTTCAGTTTTATAGCTTGTATCCTTGTTCATTGTTCATCTTATTTGCACCTAGGGAAGCTGTGTTGTAACCCTTTCCATAAATCTCTACTTGTCAGGCTTCCCTTGCTATACTTCTGACCTCACCATTCATAATAATTACATCCATCTGGCTCTGTTTTTTCTTGGTGTTGGCCTCTATTATTCTGAGTTATATCATAACTCTTGCTATTATTTTACCCTGTTCTGTAGTGTTATCTTCTAGTATTAGCCCTAGCCTACAGTGGAGATGCTCACCAAACTTTAAAATAATTCAGATACCCTTCTCACTAGAATATTCCTTATAATTTCAGTAAACATGGTGAGTTTTCTGGCCCTATGTGATAAATTTGTTCTAGCATACCCTCTTCTGTTAGCTTTTAAATACCTTTTGCCACTGGGCTTCCCTGGTGGCTCAGAAGTTAAAGTGTCTGCCTGGAATGCAGGAGACCCAGGTTTGATCCCTGGGTTGGGAAGATCCTCTGGAGAAGGAAATGGCAACTCACTCCAGTACTCTTGCCTGGAGAATCCCATGGAGGGAGGAGCCTGGTAGGCTTACAGTCCATGGGGTCTCCAAGAGTCAGACATGACTGAGCGACTTTTCTTTCACTTTCATATGATAGTTCAGACAGTTCCTTTCACTTAATGTGGACCATTATATATTTTCCAAACTTTTAGGAGCCATCCTAGTTGGGTGTTTGTACTATTCCATTGACAGAGAATTATATCCTGTATCCCAGAAGAGGATACATTGATAATGTTTTCATATCCACCTTCTTGTTCTGGCACTCCTGACAAGCATCCCTCAGGGGCTAGTATTCAAATACACCCTACTGGCTCCTCCTGCCACACAGTGGACAGGTCCTGTGAGTCTTTTGAGGTGCAGTGCCTTTCCTTCATTATTTGAGTCAACATGTTCTTCTAGGTCTGGACAGTTTTTTTAAGGTTTGTTTTGTTTTGTTGGAGAGCAAGGGGGAAAGGCCTCTGCATCTTCTTTAAGCAAGAGAGATATTTTATCTTTTTTCTTTTTTTTTAACAGAAATGTGGGCCACTTCTGCAGGCTCAACAGTTTGGAGGACTTTGAAGATTATAGAATTTTAGAGGCATCTGTACTCTATGTGTGAGGGTTCTATTATTTTTCCCACAATAGTTTTGACCTTGGCATAGCAGTTCTGCCTTAGCTGAAAGTTTAGCCTTTGGAGTTTGGCTAATCTCAGGATTAATTTCTGAGATTGGTCCTCAGTTTTCTCACTGTATTGATTCAAGAGATAACAGCTCCTTGAAAGCTGCCAGAAAGGCACTTGACCTTTCATGCTTAGCTTTTAATTCCTGATTAATGACCTCAACTATATATTTTCTTATTCAGAATGATCAAATTTAGCAAAAGGCATTCAGTTGCACTGTTCTTAGAGTTGTGTTTTTCCCTATGTTTCTTAAGTAGCACATACGCTGCACCAGCTTTCCCATCTTTCAGTATGCCACCCCAGTACAAAACCAGAAACAACTGCAGTTTTAACAATTGTCCTACCATGTTGTGCCAGGAGCTATCTATATTCCATTCATGGTTTACCATCTGGTAGGGTAAATTATCCAGCTTAAAACTCCCACCCAAATTTAGCTCTCTAATCTACTCCTGGTACAAACTATCACAGATTGGATTCCCTAGGAGGCAGACTCTGTGATGAAGATTAGTGTGCAAGTGGTTATTGTATGTTTATAAGTTTGCTGAGATCAACACCTTAGAGAAGAAGGGGAGGTAATGGGGTTTCTTGGGATTTCAACTAAATCCAGTCGTAGTTGAAACCTCAAGAAATACTGGTGGAGATGTGAAGATGAGTTGAGCATGCAGATATTCTGCTGTTAAGATTCCTCTCTTAACAGTTCCGGAGAAGGAAATGGCAACCCACTCCAGTATTCTTGCCTGGAGAATCCCAGGGACAGAGAAGCCTGGTGGGCTCCATCTATGGGCTCACACAGCATCGGACATGACTGAAGCGACTTATCAGCAGCAGCTTGACAGTTCATTTAGCAAGATATAAAGGATATTATTTACAGTGATATAGATATTTCTTACTCCATTTTAAAGTTGTATGCTGCTAAGTCACTTCAGTCGTGTCCGACTCTGTGCAACCCATAGACAGCAGCCCACCAGGCTCCCCCATCCCTGGGATTCTCCAGGCAAGAACACTGGAGTGGGTTGCCATTTCCTTCTCCAGCGCATGAAAGTGAAAAGTGAAAGTCAAGTCGCTCAGTTGTGTCCGACTCTTAGCAACCCCATGGACTGCAGCCTAGCAGGTTCCTCCGCCCATGGGATTTTCCAGGCAAGAGTACTGGAGTGGGGTGCCATTGCCTTCTCCGTTTAAAGTTGCATACTACACTATTATATGGATATACTAGGGTTTATCGAATTCATTCTTTTTCAGTATATACATTCCTATCAACAGGTATTAACAAGTTGTTCAGTCAATCAGTCATGTCCAACTCTCTGGGACCCCATGGACAGCAACACACCAGACTTCCCTGTCCTTCGCCATCTCCCAGAGTTTGCTCAAACTCCTGTCAATTGAGTTGATGATGCCATACATCCATCTTGTCCTCTGTCATCCCTTTCTCCTCCTGCCCTCAATCTTTCCCAGCATCAGGGTCTTTTCCAGTGTATTGATTCTTCACATCAGATGGCCAAAGTATTGGAGCTTCAGCTTCAACGTAAGTCCCTCCAATGAATATTCAGGGTTGATTTCCTTTAGGATCGACTGGTTTGATCTCCTTGCTATCCAAGAGACTCTCCAGAGTCTTTCCAACACCACAGTTAGAAAGCATCAATTCTTTGGCGCTCAACCTTCTTTCTGGTCCGGCTCTTACATCCATACATTACTACTGGAAAAACCATAGCTTTGACGATACAAACCTTTGTTGGCAAAGTGATGTCTCTGCTTTTTAATATTCTGTCTAGGTTTGCCAGAACTTTTCTTCCAAGGACAAGCATCTTTTGATTTCATGGCTGCAGTCACCATCCACAGTGATTTTGGAGCCCAAGAAAATAAAATCTGTCAGTTTCCATTTCTTCCCCTTCTATTTGTCATGAAGTGATGGGACCAGATACCATGATCTTTGTTTTTTGACTGTTGAGTTTTAAGTCAGCTTTTTCACTCTCCTCTTTCATCTTCATCAAGAGGCTCTTTTTCATTTCCTCTTCACTTTGCCATTAGAGTGGTGTCATCTGCATAACTGAAGTTATTGATATTTATCCCAGCAATCTTGATTCCAGCTTGAGCTTTATCCAGCCAGCACTTCAAATGATGTACTCTGAATACAAATTAAATAAGCAAGGTGACAGTATACAGCCTTGATATACACATTTCCCAATTTTGAACTAGTCCATTGTTCCATGTCTGGTTCTAGCTGTTGCTTCTTGACCTGCATACAGGTTTCTCAGGATAAAGGTAAAGTGGTCTGGTATTCCTATTTCTTTCAGAATTTTCCACATTTTGTTGTGATTCACACAATCAAAGGCTTTAGTGTAGTCAATGAAGCAGAAGTAAATGTTTTCTGGAATCACCTTGCTTTTTCTATGATCCAGGGGATATTGACAATTTGATCTCTGGCTCCTCTGCCTTTTCCAAATCCAGCTAGTACAGCTGGAACTTCTTGGTTCACCTGCTGTTGGAGCTTAGCATGAAGGAGTTTGAGCATTACCTTGCTAGCATGTGAAATGAGTGCAGTTGTGTAGTAGTTTGAACAATCTTTGGCATTTCCCATCTTTGGGATTGGAATGAAAACTGACCTTTTCTAGTCCTGTGGCCACTGCTGAGTTTTCCAAATTTGCTGGCATATTGAATGCAGCACTTTCACAACATCATCTTTTAGGATTTGAAATAGCTCAGCTGGAATCCTATCACCTCTTCCAAATCCAGCTAGTACAGCTGGAACTTCTTGGTTCACCTGCTGTTGGAGCTTAGCATGAAGGAGTTTGAGCATTACCTTGCTAGCATGTGAAATGAGTGCAGTTGTGTAGTAGTTTGAACAATCTTTGGCATTTCCCATCTTTGGGATTGGAATGAAAACTGACCTTTTCTAGTCCTGTGGCCACTGCTGAGTTTTCCAAATTTGCTGGCATATTGAATGCAGCACTTTCACAACATCATCTTTTAGGATTTGAAATAGCTCAGCTGGAATCCTATCACCTCCACTTTTGTTTGTAGTATTGCTTCCTAAGCACTTGACTTGACACTCTGGGATGTCCAGTTCTAGTTGAGTGATCACACCATTGTGATTATCCAGGTCATTAATACCTTTTTTGGTACAATTCTTAAGGGTATTCTTGCCATCTCTTCTTGATATCTTCTGCTTCTGTTAGGTCCATACCATTTCTGTCTTTTATTGGGCTGCCCATTGTTGCATGAAATGTTCCCTTGGCATCTCTAATTTTCTTGAAGAGATCTCTAGTCTTTCCCATTTTATTACTTTCCTCTATTTCTTTGCATTGTTCACTTAAGAAGGTTTTCTTTTCTCTCCTTGCTATTCTTTTTGCTGTTATAAGTGCTACTACAAATAGCCCAATACCCTTATGCTTATATCTTTCTGTATTTTTGCTAGTGTAACTTTTGGATAGACTTATAGAAGTCTATATATATATTTATATATATATAAAATATTGCTAGATATTTCAAATACCTTCATAGGTATTTTCTCATCTTGTAGCTCCAACAGCAATTAATAAAAATGACTATTTATTCACAATCTCACCATCAGATTGTGTTGTTAAACTTCTGATTTTCCAATCTGACATGTGAGAAATGGTATCAGAATATAGCTTTAGTTTGCATTTCTCCTACTGTGAATGATACTTAACATATTTTCATATTGTTAAGAGTCATTTTCATTTTTACTGTGTCTTCCTATTTCTAGATCATTTTTATATGGGGTTGATGATTTTTTTGTGTCTTTGTTTTTTAGAAGTCTGGTATACATTGCAGATAGTAACTCTTTGAGACATAAATTGCAAATCCTTTTTAAATTTTTTATCTGTCCTTTAACTTTGCTTGCTGTATATTTTTCTATGTAAAGTTTTATTTTTATGTAATCATATGTGTCCATCTTTTCTTATATTGCTTCTCAATTTTGGTTTGAAAATATTTCCTCACTTTCAGCTTATAGGGTATTGACACTCATGATTTTTGACAAGTTTAGCTCTGGATTGATCTTTTAGACCCAAACATAAGCAATTATAAGGCCTTCCCTGGTAGCTCAGCTGTAAAGAATGTGCTTGCAACATAGGAGAGGAGGGTTTGATTCCTGAGTGGGGAAGGTTTCCTGGAGGAAGAAATGGCAATCCAGTTCAGGAGTATCCCATGGACAGAGGAGACTTGAAGGCTCCAGTCCATTGCATCACAAAGAGTCAGACAGGACTGAGCAACTGAGCACACATGTAGACAATTATAAAACCTTTACCTGGCAGGTCTCGTGAAGGGAAGCTGCCTTCCTTTACCTGGCAGGTCTTGTGAGGGGAAGCTGCCTTCCTCACTCCAGACTTGGTGCACAGCCCAGAAGGAGATGCAGTTAAGGCCTGAGCACCGCTATGCCTCTAGCCTCCATTGTTCTTAAGCGTATCTTCATTTAGAGCCCAAATACCTCCATTTAGGACCTCCTTGGTTGAGGGAGGGGCCAGGCACAAGTCTTTCACAGGTACCTCTGTCACCCATATCAAAGGGTAGTAAAGATGTTTTTCTCCATTCTGACACATCATTCAGTATTTTCCACTCCTAGCTCTTTATCACCTTCCTCCCTGTTCCCCTAAGTCTCTATAAAGAGAGAAGCCTTTTGTTTGGGATTCCCTTAGTATAGTACTGAGATTTTACCCAGTCTCTGTACATCTCATCCTCATCCTGCACAGTCGCTAGGGAGAAAATATAACATTGCAGAAACTAGCACTTTTTCCTGTTTAGCAACTTGCTTAAAATATCCGATAAATACCTTGTCTCTTTCATTTTGACTTGTCTTAATTGATATGCTCAAAACGTGGTAGCTCAGCTCTCTCCAGCTCAACTATTGACAATTTTAAATATGTACTTCAAGTTTTGCATTTGTATCTTTGATCCACTTGTAATTTTACCTAATTTTTTAATTGATTTTTATTTTTTAGTTTGTTTTGCTTTACAATACTGTATTCGTTTTGCTATACATTGACATGAATCAGCCACGAGTGTACATGGACTCCCAATCCCAACCCCCCCTCCCCCCTC